>JAPMOR010089440.1:581221-620808 GCA_026543865.1 Argiope aurantia | reverse complement strand
TTACAATTGTAGCATAACCTATTAATTTTGCTGTCATTGCTTGACGGGCAGAGCTTTCATCTTGCACGTTTGACACACAAGGAAGTATTCTCAGCAGATCCCAATGTAACGTTTTCCCTTTTTCTCTATATTCGTTTTACTATTTTTACTGAGTCCTCACTTCTTTTTAGGTCTTGCGTCAATGTATTGAAAAATGAGTGATTTTCCCATTGTTCCCAAAATAGCCTTCGTTTAGTCAATTTGTTTTCGTTGCATTCGCTATGTATTGAAGTCCATAGAACAAATGCATTCTACGCAGAAATTTCAAGCGAATACTATCATGGGCCAGCGATTTGTTTTTATTTTACAAGTGTATGTGTTTAAAAGTTGATCTAGAGTACCCACAGCCTCTTTTGTTGAATTATAATCTATCATTAATGGTTTTTTGTCAGGTCTGCTAACTTCTTTGACATGAAGCAAAGTGCTCATAAGAAGAACATTCTTGTTCTTTTTTTGGGAATGTAGTTTACAACTATTTTCTGTAAAATAAAATAAGGAGCTGTGAACTTCTATGGTTGGCATTTGTTCAGGAAGTTCTGATTTATTTTTTCCAATGGTGCCAAGCATAATCATTTTCCGTTTTATAAGAAGTTGTCCTAAGTTGCAAGATGTGAAAACATTATCATATGCTATATTGTGCCCCGAATATCAATAAGTAAGATCACACACACACTATTCGCATTCCCTGATTTTTCTCTGGCTTCGACCCTTGTTCTTTTCCAGTGTAAATTTGTATTTTCAGTACATACGAAGTCTTAATGTCACATAAAGTCCATATTTTGATCCCATAGTTAAATGGATTACTTGGTATATATAATGTTTGAAAGGGCATCGGCCTTGAAATCCTACTTATTGTTCATTTACAGTAATATTTTCATTCGGATTCTATAATTTTGGTAGAATTTCTATCCACTTTTCCCAGATATCTAGCAATCCAGCTAATTTATCCAAATTTCTTTTTTCTTGACGAGTGGATTTATTATCAAAATGAATAACTCCCGATATGGTGTAAAATGTTTCAAGGGACATTGTCGCACGAAATAGTTTTCTGCCAGTTTCTTTATCCCATAAGCTTTTTGTTGATTCTCCATATGATTTATAAACACCAGCTAACAATAATAATCCAATATATGCTTAAAAAGTATTATTTTCAATATTTTCCCACTTTTTTCCACGAACCTTTTCTTCTTCAGTATTAGCCATATTTATGATTTCGTTTTCAATTGTAGAATTGAATACTATCTCAGATGCACCTTTTACGTCTGATATCCTTGCCGTTGAATATCTTGTGATCCCTAGAATAGTTTTAATAAAATGCGCTGCGGCTGATCGAGAAGAAAGTGACAGTAGATCCAACTTCTACTTTATTTCACGATTCTTGGACTGAATACTCTCTTTATTGTTCATTTGTTGAAAAACGGTATCAAAATCGTTGTCAGAACTTTCACTCTAGATTTCATCACTTATATAATTTTCATACTCTGATTCTTCTTCTGCGCTGTCAGAAGCATCTATTAGTTAAGCCATATCAAATTTCTACGATTCGCCACATTCGCCATTTCCACATTCGCAGGCACAAGTCTTTTACAGTGTATCAAAAACTGAAATACAGTAGAGAAAAAAGACACGTTGCAATCAGAGCAAACAGTTTGACCCGTGCCAATCGTATCAGCTTTCAGACCTTGCACGCGCTCTCTTGTCATGTGACCAAGCACATGCGTCAACGAAACGGGTTTCGAAAACGGATAGATTGCATAAACAATTATTATTCTTTTCTTTTGAATTATTAAAAACAAAAGTGTATATGGATGAGTAAAAATAAATGTTTTCTTTTGCATTGGTCATATTGACCCGAGCGATACATTAGGTATAATAATATATATATTGAAAATATTAGCGATCACAGGTACCGAGACTTTTCTCCACATTTAAAAACAGTGACTGTTAATAAAATGTAATGTAAATTCAAAGCATTTTCTTTGAACTTTAATTTCATTTTTTTTTTTTTTTTTTTTTTGCCGCTGATGAAATTTTTCCCTCTATATTTTTACATTACAACAACGTGGAAAATATTTGTTTCAAAGAACATATGATCAGTAGCATTTAAATGCCAGAACAAAATTTATTTCATTAAATTGGCATAAAAAGATTTCGCATGTATCTACCAACTAAAGGAGATAATAAAATTAATTCCAAGAAATTAAAACAAACTATAATAAGAAAATGAGTAATAAAATTAATGAGAAAAAATCACAAATCGTAATAATATATATAAATGCAATTTACTATAAAAATATAATTTTTTTAAAATTTTGAGTATAGAATGAGTTTAATTTTCATATTCGTTTCAAATTCTTTTCAAAAGAATATAAGAACAGTTCTTTAATTAATAAAATATTAAAATTGTCTTTCCAAGTTATTTTATATGCTTCTGCTGTTTAATTTAATATTTAAAAAAGTGCGTAATTTTATTCTGGGAAAAATAGTAGTAAATTAAAATATTGATCAATACTTTTATATAATTGAAATTCTTTGAAATTATTCGCTTTTACATGCGTAGAAAATAAATGTAAGGTACATTTTGCATCTAAAATATTAATATTAAATGCGTTATTGAAAAATATTTTCATGCCTGAATTTTTTTTCTACCTTTTTTGCTTATACAATATTATAATAATCATAATTGCGAAGAATAATCTTATATGTGATATTCGTGTAAGAAATATTAAGCAACTGAACAAAGAACAGCAAATTTAAACTAGCATATCAGTCTTTTTCTTGTTACAATGAATTTCGTTCTACTGTTAAATATTATTAAGAGAAATAATTCAAGCATTTATTAAGAAAAAAAATTTCTATTTTGAAGTATTTTTTTCTATTCCTTAGTGATCTTAGATGAAGCAACAAGTAAATATTCCAACTTGCCACAGGGGCAGAGACTATCCTCCACATTCCAAAGTAGCACTTTTAATAAAATATTGTGGAAATAGAAATCTTTTTTCTTTACCTTGATTTCACACTTATTTGCCGTTGACAGAAATTATCTTTTATATTTTTTCATTACAATAAACGCGGAAAATAATATTTTTTCAAGAAATTCATGATCATTTATAAATGCCATGTGAAACGTTATCGACATTTTAAAATTTATTAATGCATCGTTTTAGAGGCAAAACAGAAAAAATGAACCAGAAAAACTTTTGGTAGAATGAACTGAAAATTTGCATACCCCCCCAACCCCAAATAAAAAGGACTTTGTCCTTTGATTTATGCCCAAATTTAGGTGTGTTGCTATTTTAAAAGTCATAAACCGCAATTTTGAAATTTTTCGCATATTAAAAAAATACTTTTTAATAATAAATATGCGAGAAAAATGTAAATATTCTCATAAAGTAAACAGCTGAGGTCAATATTAGTTTTTAAGATATGAATAAAAATTCAGAACATTGTTTTAATATTAAGGTCAAATATTTGTTAGATAATAATTCTGAAGCGAATAAATATAAACTAATGAAATTTGGTTTCCGAGAAGTTTTGATATACTTTTAAAAATTGGTGAGAAAATTGTGCTAGTATTGGAAATTTTGAACTTTCTTATTATTTCAATATATATTTTATTCCTTATAAAGTTTTTAATTCCAAAATCATTCAAAATATGTTAATTTATTTCGAGTGATAACTTTTTTATTACTGTATGATGAGCGATTCAAAAATTAAGCTAGATGGCTGCTTCCCCCCTCCCCCGAGACTGTACATATACGTTAAAATAGAATTAAAAATTTCTAAGGCAAATTAAAGCGTGAATAAAGTACGAATATACGGCTTTTTACATTAGAAATTGGTATCTCAAAAATGATTTACAATCACTGGAATAATCACTGTCATAATACTTTAAGGAAAACAGTAGGATAGTGAATGAGACAAGATGCAATACTATGGTGAAGGCCTGCTGAGATAGCTCTAGGACCACTTTGTTCAAGAAAATTCTATAGGTTCACTAGTCGAGCTATTTTATTAGCAGGTGTGCACAGAGCAACACAACGTTATTTCTGTAATCGATGCAGTGGGGGAGCGATGGCCAGGATACAGTACTGTTTCCACCCACCCCCCTCCGTGTCTTGTCAAATTTGCAAAAGTAAATAACATCCGGAGTATCAGATTACTTCCCCTTAAGAATATTTCTCTACAAAACTATCATAAACGCATTAATGTTTCTTTTTCCCTGTGGCGCCCACTAAGAATGACGCCCGGGGTATCGATAAACCCCACCTCTTCAGTCTCTCAGTCGCTACATGACTGCAACGATGTGGAAGTGCCTTGTTGCCCATGAGCTTCTTGACTTCCACAGCAGTGTTTACTTATGTTCATCATATTGCTTCTTGAAAACACCGATTCTTTCATAATAAAAACTTAGGCCGGAAAATCAGAACTTGTATCAGGCGCTATTTTGCTGTGATATCGATTCTTCCATGAGTCGCACATTGTAATCCTGTCGGTACTGCTTCGTACAGCAGTTACGGGGTGATCGGCTAAACACAAAAGGTCGTAATTTGCGTTTCTTACCAAGTGTTGCTAGGTGAAAATAAATTTTGTGTGTATATCTGATGCGCGTTGGTCTAATGACTTTTATCTCACACTGAATGCATCAAAATTGCCAAATAAAATTAGTAAATATAAACAGTTGTTTTTTCACTTTATATTAATTTGTACTTAAGCAAATTTAAATGGTAGAAAATATTGTATTTTGTGATAATATTCTATATGTGTAGCATTCAAAGATGCTAAATAAAACTCAATGAAACAAAACATTCTCTACCATAAACCAGCCATCATAAGAATTTTAGATACTTGAAGAATGAATTAATATTTTACGAGTGTCTGTAGTTATTTGATAAAGGTATTATCTTTAAATTAACTGTCTCTTTAATAATATTTAATAATGCATTTAATGCTATAGAAGTGAAAATAGACCACAAGAAGTTTATTTTATTCTATTGGTGATAAATAAGCTGTATTGCAATAAAATGTTCCTTTACACTGCAGCTCTTAGTAATCATAAACTCTGTCAAAATTAAATTAAATTCAAAATTTGATGTTCCTAAAGTATGTAATTAACCATAATTAAATTTTTACAGTCAAGGCTGTTTTAATGTATTTAATGTATTTGTTACATCACAAAAGGAACAATATGTTCCATTCCTTAAACTTAACACAGATCGTTCGGCCATATATTAAATGTTACGAGAAGATATTTAAAATTTTTAAATGTGCTATAAATTTGCTCCATAATCACATGATATTCATAATGATACTATTAAATGCATCATTAAAAAGAACTTTGAATAATTTTCATGAACAATTAAAGATCAGAAATGAAGTTATATCTAGAATAGAATAGTGTGTTTTTTATTCTCGATGGTAATAAATTTTCCATATATAAAGAATTATGTTTCATCATTACATTTAGATTTGGAGAAAAAGTTGTATTCGTATATATGATTTTGAATATTGTTCTAAACAGGATAGAAAACAATTTGAAATTACCACTGGAAAATTGTGAAGTATTTTAACCGAAACTATAACCATGTTATATGATTCAAATTATTTTCGGTATTTCCAAGTCTTCTTGTTTTATGTCATTTCCATTAACACTGCAGTCAATAAATAATATTATATTCTGAATTGCTTTATTTAATTATATAGCATATTTGTAATTTGAGTTACAGATTTTCATTTAAGCATGCTAGATGAATTTTTGGTACATTTTTTTATTGTTATCCTTTGATAAACGATAATTCTTCTATGGGATATTCAGAATTAAATTATTATTTTAAATAAAACGTGGAATGAATTTTATCTTAGCAAGGAGATATTTTATCATTATTGCTTCTTTCTTTTTTATTCATCTCTGAGTTCTAAATAATATATATATAGCTCTTCTGTAGCTTAGGAGTTTAAGGCATGGCATAGAAACATAAATTGAAGGAACATATTATGGGTTCTTTCCTCCATTTTTTGTCATAAACAGCATTCTAAGTATTTGTGAATTACTCCTTGCGCTTCGAGATAATTGCAGCAAGTTTATTTAATTTTTCTCTTAATAAAACACAGATTTGGACCATTTTCTCCCGAATATTCTCCAAGAACGCAGGATAGCTTTTATAGGCCCCAAGTTAAATGCTACCTTAGGTACTCTGTGTGTCTTTGATCGACAAAATTTACTATACTTTTCCCTTCATCATTAACTTTTGATTCATAGGATTGATTCTAAACAAACTAATATAAGAGGGATTCAAAACGACTGCCATAACATGCAAATTATACATCATATATTTATCGCCCAGATTCAAATTTAGATTTGATATGCTTCTTACTTATAAACTTTGAAAAAGCTTTTTAAATCTGTTTTAAAGATACATTCTTTAAAAAGAAAAGAGCTGAAAATCATGTATAGTTACGAGCATATCTCACTCGAATGAATTCCAGTAGTTAATGATATTATATAGTGAACAATATTATATAGTGAACAATATTATATATTGAACAATAATTATAGTGAACAATAATTCATTGTTCACCATAATATTTTAATACAAAGATACCTTTCCTAGTTATTAATTTGGTTGAAAGATAAGTACATAGCTCATAACAGAGTAATTTCTTTAGGATCATTTCTGAGTAAGAGGAGTAATGTCTTACGCCTTATTAGCTGCTGAATAAGAAACTGTAGCATCTATAAATGTAACATGAATAATTTTTTCTTAGATATAGCGAATGAAATATTTATGGTAAGAGCAGATTTACTGACAGTTAAATGCAACTCTTGTAGGGAATATTCACAATCGATGAAATACAATTCACACTCAAATTAAATAAATTTTGTTGGAAGGTATAATTATCAAAGTTCATTTGAAATATTTTGCGGCAGATTTTCTTTAACTAAGAACATCAATTCATCAATTTCTAGAATATTTTATCAATATTATAAACTTTTCGTTAAATTAAAAAAAAACATTTGTACCATTTATTGATGAGAATATTAAATTAGTTTTAAAACATTCTTCTATAAGACAACAACAACAACAACAAAAAAAAAAAAACTGAAGTTCCCTTTAACGTCCATGTCTATCAATGTTAAAACATAGCATATTTTGCCATACAAAATTTTTTTCCCCTTACTTTATTCAACAACACTCAAGTTTTTCTACTAACAATGCAATAGTTTTAAAGTGATAGAAATAACTATCGTTGCATCCAAATTTTTAAAAATCACAACTGGATGTTTTAACTAAGCTGCTGTTAAACATAATTAGTATAAGAAAAAACAGCTAATATGAATAAAATTCGTTCATTGCTCAATGTTTTCACTCCTGCCACATTTTAAGAATTTTCTATTAGTTTAATTGTAATTAATATTAAATTTTTTCGATATTCATCGACTAAATAAAACTGTCGCAATGATTGTGTTTCTATTTATATACGTTTTCCTTTATTCATATATTTGTTCATGTAAACATAATCTTTTTTGAAAAAAAATATTCCTGTCTTAATGGCTCAGCAAGAACTGTTCTCCAGAAAAGTTAATTTCTTTTAACAAAATTAATACAAAACGTTATTTTATTTTCATATACAGGTGATATGAAAAGGTACATCCGTTATATAAATCGAATATTTCAAGGAGTAGAAAATGATGAATGATTTTTTTTTTGTTATAGAAGTAATAGCCAAAATATTTTTACATCTGCGATAATGTGATCTTTATCTATATGTGAAAGCATGAAAACATAACTTTGACATGATTTTTTAAAACACGAAAAACTAAGTAATAATAATTATAATTTGAAAGTTTTTAATAATGATTACAACAAAGCAAAAAGCCTTTTGTCCCTTTTTCAAGTCTTTAGAATCAGTTAAAAAACTTTATCAACCATGGTTTTTGTATAACTGAACAAAAACTGATTTTATAATTGATTCTAGATTGTGTTTCAATAACAATAAGGGTTTCTGGTTTCAAAACTGATTACAAATTCTAAATCTTGTTCATCTTTCTGTTTGCTTTATTTTTTATTGAAATATAATATACTAAAATAGAAAATGAAACACACATGGAGGACTGAAAAATTAGTTTAGAAGCAAACTATCATGGAAATACGATACCAGTTTCTAATTAAACTGATATATTCATTTTATACTTGAACAATTCTCGTATGAATTTTAATCAATTTTAACTGAGGTTATGTGATTCTCAAATTAATTAAAATATCTGCCATTTGATGAAATACATGTTTTATGTATGAATGGGAAAAATAACATAAGAAAAGTCTTTCTAGATTCAATAAATTAATTGAATATTTCCTTCTGTACTATTAAATTTCTTAAAATATATTTTTCAAAACATTTTGTATTAAATTTTCCTCTTTCCGCATAATTTGTTTTCCATTTTTTATAATCTATGATCCAGGGGAAGCAAGATAGTACAGAGCCATAAGGCGATAAAGTTTCAAACTGCCGAGTAGCGAAAAATAGACCAGGAATAAATTTGTAAAAAAAAGAGAGAGAGAGAGAGAGGGAGGGAGGGAGGGAGTGGGTGATAAAGAGAAGAAAAGAAGTACAATATTTTAATGGGAAAAGTTTCACCCGAGCTCCTATGTTAACAGACAAAAGCAAATAAGCAGTGACTGAAAACAGCAATCTGAATTATTCAACTACTAGCAAAAGAAAATTCGGCAAATCGTTCAAATCCTGAAAATCAGTCGGTTCAGTTGAGACGAAAATCGAATAAAACCTTTTTCCGAGGATTCAGCATTTTATTCCAGGCTCTCTTTTAATCTTCTTCTTTAATGGATCCTCCAGTTCACGGAAAAGGCTATTTTTAGTGAAGTTTAGGAGGCGGGT
This sequence comes from Argiope aurantia, assembly GCA_026543865.1. Taxonomy (NCBI): domain Eukaryota; kingdom Metazoa; phylum Arthropoda; class Arachnida; order Araneae; family Araneidae; genus Argiope; species Argiope aurantia. The sequence goes on along the minus strand of JAPMOR010089440.1, from coordinate 611,874 downwards.
TTCTTTCCACACTCTTGCATCAGTTAGAAACAGGTTTCAAGTGATTCAAAGGATTATCTTACCCTTTATGACAAGTCACAGATGCTGCTATTCAATAAATTCTCGGCTCGGAAACAATTTATGAGATATGATGAGTTGTGAATGTTTTTGAAAGTCAGTTGAATGGCGATAGCATGAAGTTTTATTTGAATGTATTACTTATGGCAGTATTAGTTTGCATTTAGGATATGTGTGCTCTCATTCGCTGATTTTAATCTTTCATAAAGCATTTCATGCTATTTTTACAAGACTTCTGTCCATGATTTCTAGTGCCTTTACACTATTTTACTTAACTTTACATGTTTCATGATTGTAAAGTGGAAATTTTGTAATCGATCTTAAATTCCCTTATACATGTATTAGAGTTCTAAAATTTTCTATACTAATTGGTATATGATGACAATATAATGTTTGTATAATTTTAGAGCCCTAAATAATCAATTTATGCGTTAGTTTAGCTGAAAATTAATTTTTCAAAAATGTTGTCATCTAGAGCTTAATGTAAAGAATATAAAAATTTAGATTCTCTAATATGTATAACCTAGAATTATAAAAGACTTTAAAGACTAAAAAATAAGAATAACAATAAAAGTTTTTAAACACTGATTTTTAGAGTAGTAAAAATAATAAATCGTTTTTACCAAAAATTAAAATTGTACTTAAGGCACAAAGAAAAAATATGAAAAAAAATGGCTCAGTAATGGCTTAAAATATAATACAAATACAATTAAAATGACAGTTTATTTACAATAAACCTAAGGCTATATTTTGTATCAGGAGCTTATACATTTTTGATTTGATATACAAATTTTTGATGAAAAATTTATTAAAAGTAAAAAAGAACGAATGCTATAAGAAGAATTTTTTTTTAGAATGAAAAGATTACATTTTTATAATATTCTGGTTGAATATTAAATATATAGATAATATACGATTTAGAATACTTATTCTTAGAATTCAAAATTTTTAAAAATAATTTTCTTTAAACAAACAATTTGTATAATTGTTTAGTGTATGCTTGAAACTATTTTAAGGCCTTCCTGTTTGATGCGAATGTCTTTACGATGTCAAAGTGAACCGATTGGATGTTTGCTATAGCTCAGATACTTATAGAAGTAATAATCCGATTTTTGGAATTGGTTCGGAAAAGATTGGTGACGTTACTTTAGTCAGTGTTAATTACTAGATTTATAAAAAATAAAAGAAATGCTTTTAGTATTGTATTAAACAGGAAAAGTTGCATTGCTTTCAGGATTCTAAATGTCAAAAAAGTGTAAAGAGCAGAAAACAGTAATAAAACTACAGTGAATATCATAGGAAAAGAATACTAAGCTTTCTATATAGAAATGTTAAAAAGCATCATAAATATGATTTCACTTTCATTTACTTTATTTAATTATTTCGTTACTTAATTTAATTACTTACTTAACTAATTTCAATTTAATCAATTTACTTTCATTTCTATTATTTCTGTTTGTACTTAACGTTTAGATTTTTGTAGATTTTGTTAGATTTAGAAAGCAGAGACTTTTGTTTTGACCTCATATTTTTGATAAATATATTAATTTTTCGTCTTAATACACTGACAAAAATGTTTTTCATTATATTTATCGTTAGCACTTATTTCAGCGTTTCTCAACCTTTCAGTATTCGCGGCCCAGTTTTCAATCATAATTTTCATCGCGCCCTACGCTTACAATAAAATGTATACAACATTAATGTATATTGAGTATTTTGGATTCTGCTTTTAAATTATTTTTAACTAACTGCCAAAACAAGAGTAAAGGCGAGTCAACGTTGACGAGAAACCACATCTTGCATTTTGGACAAGCGAGCGGTGAACAGATGAAGCGAATGAAAGCGGAGAAAATTTAAGTATTATATTTGAAATGAAAGCCAAACAGGGAGATAACGTTAAAAGAATCTGAAAGTAGAAAAATTCGTTAATGAATATTAAATAGTCACGGCAGCAGATTTATGCAGACTCATGGATAAATTTTTAAGCCGAAGTAAGCAAGCAAGCATTAGACGATAGTCAAGCATTAACAAGTACACAGACGAGCGATTCCGAAAATAAAACCAAAAAAATATTCTCAAGAATACTTAAATTTTGGGTTTACCAGTACTGAAGTAAGTGAAGAAAGGCCCCTGTGTATCATTTGCTCAAAAATGGTGGTCGCAGACAGCATGAAACCTAATAAAATTAAACGACATTTGGAAACGCTTCATAGTGAGTACGTCAACAAACACTGAGAATTCTTCGAATTAAAATTAAAATCATATAAAAAGCAAAAATCATTTTTAAAGAAACTTTGTCTGTGAATTAAAAAGCTTTAATTGCATCTTACAAAACTTCATATAAAATAGCCAGATGCAAAAAAACCTCACACCATTGGTAAACAGCTTATTTTACCAGCAGCAATTGAGATTGTAGAAACTATGCTTGGAGATAATTTTTCAAAACAATTGCAGTCCATACCTCTTTCAAATGATACTGTTGCTCGTCGAATTGGCGATATAGCTGAAGATGTACAGTGTCAGTTTTTCTCGAAGTTGCTTGAAAAATTGTTTTCAATACAGCTTCACGAAGCAACAGATAGTAATAAAGGTGCCTATTTAATTGCCTATGTTCGAATTTGTGATAATATGTCAGTAGTAGAAGAGCTACTTTTCTGCAAACCAATAGAACTTAAAATAACAGCGCTGGCATTATTTGCTATTTTAAATGATTTTATGTACGAGGCAAACATAGAATGGAAAAATTGCGTCGGAATATACACCTATGGTGCTCGTTCAATGCCCGGAAGATTCCAAGGTATACAAACACTTGTAAAACAAAAATCGCCTCAGTGCACACATTGCATGATCCGCGGAGAAGCTTTGACTTTGAAGGAAATGAGTCCTGGTCTGAATATTGCGTTAACTACGGTTGTAACCGTAGTAAATTATATAAAAATGAGACCCCTGAAATCAGGAATCTTTTCCCCACTTTGTAAAGACATGGGTTCAGTACATTCATCGTTACTATTTTATTGCGAGTCAGGATGGTCATCACATGGGAAATTTTTGCAACGTGTTTATGAAATAAGAGAAGAAATCGCCATTTTCCTAGAAGAAGAAAATAGATTGAAAGCCGAGAATTTTCGCGATGGTTTATTTGTGATGAAATTGAGGTACTTGGTCGACATATTCGAGAAATTAAATAACTTGAATCTTCAAATCCAAGGAGAAAATACACATATGTTGGATACGAGTGATAAAGTTAATGCTTTTTGTAGAAAATTGGAATTGTGGAGAAGAAATTTAAAGCAAAAAACCCAACCTAACAAAATCTAACAATGTTTACAAATGTGGATGACTTTACTAAAACTTAAAAAGGCTGAAGAAGAACATGTAAAATTTGTTTTTGTAACCATTGAAAATCGTTTAGTGATGCTGGCCAATAATTAAAAAAAATATTCTCATGCTGACGACAAACTGATAGCAAGTTACGATTGGGTTAAGGATCCATTTCATAAGACTCCCGAAGGACTCTCAATTGACGAGGAAGAAAAATTCATAAACTTCACGACGTGGCGAAACTAAAAGACAATTTAATAATAAATTACTGTCTGAATTTTGGGAAGGAATAAGTATGATTTTTCGGCACTAAAAACAAGGACATTTCACATTCTATTGCCATTCAACATCCTACTTTTGTGAAACTGGATTTTCTGCTGTGGCTTCTTTGAAGACAAAATATAGAAACCGAACTGAGAGTGGCTATTTCTAATATTAAGCCTTCCTACTAAAAACTTTGTTCTACAAGGCAGGCCTAAGGAAGTCACTAATAATTATTAAATTCGTTTTTAATTTAGTATGTTTTGATTAAATAAGTTTGGATTTAGCAAGTTGTTTTACTTTAATATTAGATATGTCGAAATGTATTTTTTTTCTATGTGTATGTGTGCTTTTCTTTCAGCCAGTTAATCAATTTTTTAAAATAATATTTTCTCTTGGATATTCTCGCGTCCCCCCCTCTAGTGTGCTCGCGCCCCCTAGTGGGGCGCGCCACACAGGTTGAGAATCGCTGACTTATTTAATTTGACCTGCTTCATGTTTTTGAAAATTATATACATTTAACAATTTTTCACTCACTTTCGGATATGTTATAACTATCCGAAATACACTGTTTTATTATTTTCATATGTTAATCTTCAGTTAGTTGGTATATTTAATGAAAAATTCACTTCAAATGAGTGGCTCCAAGTGATGGCAATGACGGTAAGATTTGATTTCAAAATTTCATATTATATTACTTATAATGAATCATAAATGAAAGAAAATTCTGACTCGTAGAAAATTCTTAAAATAAAAATTATTAGTGAACTTTTAATTTTTAGTAACCTTAAATTTAAAACTTTTTAGTGAACTTATAAAAGTGTGCTTTTAAAAATTGTTTCCATTAAATCTATTTGTCACATCATTTCTGTGGGAATCCATGTTATGTTACTTCTTCTCCAAAAGACACTAGGATATTTAATTATGCTTAATAATGACAATTTTAGAAAAAGAATATTTAATTGCCTTCCAAAATTCCTACAGTTTCTGAAACCTGTAATTTCATTGCTAAAATTCAAAAATTCTTTTCAGAAATTATTTTGAATAATTTTGCGAATTTGAAATATAACACCTTATAGTTAATAAATCATTTATTGGCTTTTAAAAGCAACTGTTTATTAATGTCATTAAAAACAATAAGTAAGCATTCTACAGTTCATCATTAAGAATAAAGACAGATATGCATTCTCTCAAAATAAACATAATAGAGCAACTAGATATCAAAGCATTAAAAATGACAGTTTTAAATATCTCATTATAATGCTGACTAAATTGGATTAATAAATTGTTTATCAAACATAATGACCTGTTAGTTTAAAAAATAAGTAATACTAGCCGAAAGAGCAACGCCTACATTTATCTCATTAAATAATATTGTGATATGCTGTGAAACGTAAAATAAATGTTTTTAAACAATACCATTCAATAAGTCATAAGGGAATATCCCATTCCAAATTGTTTCCTGTAAGGTAATATAAGTGAAGACTAATCAACATGTTTTATAAAGCTGATATTTAGTCCTTAGCAAAATGAGCTACGCCCTGAAGCAATAATATTGTTCGTCAATATCTTGTTTACAAGTTCTCAAGAGGTGTACACTTTAATGAACTTCCGATTACCATGCAACAACATAACCTGGATTCTAAATACTGCACATCTTAATTCAATTCACGTTTATACGATGTTTATATTCTCCAGCAAATTTGATGTTAAATAAAAAAAAATAAAAAAAAATATTTTATATATCATTTGAAAATTTCGCAAATGGGTGATAGATCAATATTTACTCTCTAATGGACTTAAATCATTATTAACCGGCTACGAATTTCTCAGCATTAGAATCAACATCAACAAATTCCAAGCTGTATTCTTTCAAAAGAACGTTTTCCCTACTTTAGAAGGATACAGAAATCAGGGTAAGTTTAAAAGTTAATATTAAACAAGAATATGTATCAGGCATTGGCAAAAACGCTTTAAATTAATTTTAATTTTAATTTTATTATAATATATTTTTGATCTTTCATAATTCTTAATTAATAAGCCTACCTATTGGGTGTAATTTCCTTATAATATTATTGTCATCGACACACACCTTAATAATTTTGTTTTGATTTAAAGGTACATAAAAGTTATTTTCTACTTCATAACATACTAATAGCAGCATCTTTTTAAAGACTTCCTTAATCTTATTATTTCTATATAAGCGAAAATTTACTAAAAATACAGAATCGGTGAATAATGTCCAAAACTCCCTGAAGTAATTTTTATGAAAGAAAGAAAAAAGTAGTGACTTCTTTTCTGTTGAAACTACGCAAAATTTAAATGACAAAAGATGCAATAAAAATGCTTAAAAAGTAGAAAAAAAATGTAAACAAACAAGCATCAATCAGCTTCATATTTAATGTGGAAGCGGTTGTTTTTTTGTCGAAATGCCTCTAAACATTACCCTTAACGGATTAAAGTAACTCGAGTCGAGGACTTTAAAGCAACCCTAACCATCCTTTAACAATCTCTTTTGATGAAGTAGAAATTCTAATGACGAACAATTTTAAGTCGCCGGAAGAAAACAATTTAAAATGTCACGTCTGCCGCAGCTCACTATTTTCAAGTTAATTTCCTCTTAATTTCGATTTCTCTTTGATGTTTCTTGCAGATAAGATAAAAGATTTACTAGAATGAAGTTTACTTTCTGAAAACAGTGTTATGAAAAAGTTGTAATATCGGCTTTTATAAAGTTGTTTTCAGGAAGTAGTACTGGATCTTGTATTAGTTAATTTAAAAATAGTGTAGTGTTTTCAGTGTTGAATGGTTCCTGAAAAGTTTGATAATTTTGAACCTAGTTGAATTAATGTTCATAACTATCAATATATTTCAAGTTATTTTTATTTTTATTAATTAATTATTTTATTTTATTTATTTATTTACTTATTTTTACTATCCTTACTGATGAATTTCGAGATTGGAATTATTTATATTTATAACATTTTCAGAAGCCACTTTGATTTCGTTTGACCGATTTCTTTTTAAAGTTTAAATTTAAACACATAAGAATTGATGAGAATCACAATATCTTGTTTTTTTTTTTTTTGAGGTTTCCTATTATCTTCAATCTCAGATCATTATTCAAATCCTGAGATTGTTATTGTAGGATGTTTGTGAATATATTCAAATAATTTTGCAATAAGGTGAAAATCTTATTAATAGCGAAGTTCGTCAAATAATCTGGAATATGGAGACAAGATTTCTGCGTAATCCAAAGTCTGGAAGATAATAACGCAACAATTATTTAAATATCGAATGCAATTATAAAACATCCTTCATAAAGTTTTTACACTTTAAAATTGTAAAAGAAATAAAAAAAATATGATAAAATTTTCATTAATTTACAGGCTGCAAAATTTTTGAAATTATGGGGATGTGTTTAATTTCATAAATCCTTTATCATTTCATAAAGGAATCAAAAAATGCCTTTTAATTCGTATTTTTACTTAAGTTAGTATGGATATCTTGATCCTAATTCAATCTTCAGTTGAGTTTTATTCTTTTAATTATTCGAAACATGAAAATTCTGAAAAAAATTCATTTGAGCAATAGTTATTCTTTTTCTAATAAATGGGAGAGGAAATCTTTATTCTAAAAATATTTATAAGCATAGATGTTTACATCTACGAAATCCGTAAAAAAATCTCATTCCGAAATCATTCGGACTGCCTACACAGCCACAATATATCGATTCTCATTGAAGAGTTCATTGGGACAGTAACGCTTGATTTGATTTTATTTGACATATAAAAGTTCCCCCATTAATCTACGCTAATCTATCTCCGAAAGAATTACTGAATTTTGAATTTTGGTTCAAAAATACGAGATAAAACATAAGTAACATATGTCTTTTCCATTAAACTTAACTTGTAGTAACTTTTTCCTCTGCTAACGAAAGTTGTCTGGTGAATGAAAATTCCAACCCACCATTATATTTCTGGTCATTGCAGTCAATTGGAACTACCGGACAAATTCTAGACACTTAAATCCACATTTTTTCTTTCGAATTAAGCAATATATATCGAGTCATATCTTAACACACTAGGTGATTATTGCTTTTTATGAACTAATAATGATGTAACTATAAAAATGTTTCATAACATTAAAATTATATATATATATATATAAATAATCATAGGTCTATACGAATTCTTTAGGTAGAGTGATATTCCCACACACAGTCTTTCAAGGTGGGAAAACACAAAACAATCCAATCTTTTAACTTGCAGTATTAACATTCAATTTTAAAGGAAAATTTTTATATAATAGGCTTTTTAGATATGCAGATTAAATTTTATGTATTTTTCTACCCTATTCAAATATCAGCATGTCTGTCCAGAATACCATGTTTTGTAGCCAAATGATTTCACTGACTTCTATTATTACATTTAATTTTTTCTTCCCTCAGAAGCTCTTTCAGCTTATTTTTGGATAAAAGTTTTGTTTACAAGATTATATTAGAAGCCTTGCATTCAGAAATTTAAAAGATTCTTTGTGGGAATAATGGCTTTCATTCTTCACGAGAAAATAATTCTGTTTCTTTGCGAAAGCCTAAAAATAATTTAAGATGTTATTCTTGAAACAAAATTTAGCTTGGATTTTATAAATCATACTAAAGAGGAACAATTTCTTTTTCAGTCATCCTATATTTAGTATCAATCCTAGGAGCTTTATAAATGGTAAAGTATGAAACTAATGTAAAAAACGAGTAGAATATAAATTACTTTCACTTTCTTTTTTTTTTTCAAAATAGTGTATTCTTATCAATTGATCATTAAATGTGTTATTTTCGAAATAAGTGATAAGTTCTTTTTTTAACTGTGTCAGATATGCAATTTATTTTAATATATGGATGTCCCCCAGTCGATCAAGGTGATCCCTCTATCATTCTCATCTTGTCTTCAGGCCCCGAGGCGCAAGGCGTATCAGGGGGACAAGGTTAAAAAATGAAGTAAATAAATAAAATAAAATTACTCTCGAATCATTTCTCATTATACTCCTCCCTCCCCTTTCACGCCTTCGTTTGAGCCTCTGATCTGGAGATAGCGTTGCAGAGCTAGGAATGCAAATATGACTTAATGTTCATCCGGCAAGTCTGCAAAATTTAAAATTACTCTGAGATCTTGATTCATAATTTTTTCGCATTTGCGATTATACTTTGCGTGAGTTTTTTTTTAACATTATTTTCGCTATCGCTCCCGATAGATGATGCGTGAAAAATTATTAATGGGGTTTCTACACCAAAATTCAGCAACTTTGTTATCCTAAAAATATAATAAAGGATAAATAAATCCAGAAATTTGAATTTATGAAAACAACCTTGCACTAAGAAATCATCAGTGTTCGCAATTGTTTGATCCAAATTTAATTTTTTCCTTCTTTTATTTTCTGTAAAATTTAAGGTAGTTGATTACGTTGAAAAGATGTTTTTCTTCCGAATTTTTTTTTAAATTTTAATATTCTTAATGGTTGAACAGATATCTTTATAAAATCTCTTTGAATTTTGTATGTCTATTTTTAGGAAGTTAAACTATTTTTTATATTTGCATTTATATATGTTTTAATGCTATTTTACATTTCTAACTGCTATTTTTTCAAATTCTAATCTTTTGTGGAATTTTCTTATTGAAAAACTCATGAATTATGATCCAATATATATTCTTTGTTCAGATTTGATATAAAAATTTCTCAATATATTTTGCAGTTTCTGAACTACGGAATAAGTAATATATTAATTTAGAAATATTTTATTATTGTTTTAAGGCGAAAAAATTAAAAAAATTCGTGTTATTTATCAGTTTAACCCCAATATTTAAAGATTGAGTTGAAATACAGCTTACTTTTTACTTCAGGAGTTAGGTATGTTTCTTAAGTTATCTGCAATGTTTTGAACGAATCTTTTCATAAGCATCTAAGCTAGAAAGTTTTCTTTATATCGTTTTTTAGCCAAAAATAGACCCTTTTTCAACTTTTACCATTTAAATAGTATATTTTGGTTTTAAAGATGTTTTTTCAATCTTCTTTATACAAAAATTTACAACCATAGCTATTTCAGAGCGTTTTTCAACAAATTCATCCCAAATGTAGTCAAATACCTTATGTGAGAATGAATATAATTTTCAAAGACTAATTTATTAAGTTTAAGGCCTAATCAACATGATTATTTATAGATAATTTAATAAAACTTTTGATCTAATTTCTTCGTCAATTCGGAGAGTATTCTAACCTACGAAATGAGGTGAGGAGCATAAAAACTAGGAAAAGATCCAAATTTTAAGATCTGAATTTTATAAAACATTTAACAAATAATAACTGATATTCTTATTTCATTCGTCTGATGCAGATATTTTATTAAATGCTAATATTTATTGAAATTTTAATTGATAATTAATTCAACTGCATTAGAAAATGAATTATTAAGGAATATATTTTATTCACGAAAATTATATTTAATTGCCTTGCATTCTGTGAATTCGCTAGTTCTTAAAAGCCTTTCTCTTTCAGTTTAATTACTAAACAATAAAAGAAACCATAAGCAATTACCGTGAAATCTAAATACTGCTTTTATTTTATTTGCGGCGAAAATTTTAGTTTGGAAAGATAATTCCAACAGTTTATGCTAATTAATTTCCTTAATTAGGTATATATATGTATACTATTTAATTTCTCTGCTTTCTATTTTAATCATTGATTTTATTGCTTTTCTACCATTTATACAGATTAGAAACAGGATCTTTCATTTTAAATAATTGCTCTATTTCTCCTATTTTGAGGTTCATAATTTAGATATTACTAAGTAAAGGAAGATGGATATTTCTTGTTTATGTGAACATCTTTTAAAATGGAGTCAGGTATCAGTGATATGAGGACAACTCTTCATTCTTTAGATTTCTAAGAACCAAGCTTATTTTTTAAAATTTTTATAAAAGATAAATGATGGATAATAATATAAGAGATAATAATAGATATTAAAATTTGTTTGTCTTTTTAAAATATGTTAACTTCCTTTTAAATATATTGAATTATTTTCCCTTATATTAAATTAGTTTGATTAAAATTTTATTATTTATACTTCTAAGAATGTGTTTATTCATTAATGTTAACATCAAATTAAAAATATTTTCAGTTTTAAAGTAGAGCTACCTAAAAAAATCCTTAATCAATATTTTTGTTTCATTTCTTAGCGTTCGATTTGAAAAAAGAATCTGACCTTTGAACAAATGCTATTCTTTTAACATTTTCAACACATTCGGAGAAGATAGGACATTCGTTGATTCTTTATTGCGTTTTGGATTTGCGATTTTTAAAGTATTCCGATTTTAATGATATACAATGATTTAATGATCTAGATAATACATATTCATTTTATAGCTCATATTTTGTTGAAAAAATCAAGTAAAAATAATTATTTTTTAAAGAAAAGGGAAAAGGGAAAATGCATCTGATTGTTTACTGTATATTCCATATTTTAAATATCATCTTTATTCCAAAAAATGTTCTGTTAAGGTTTAATTCTTCGAAAAATAGATTTGCAACATCCAGCTGAAGCTATAATAAATAGTGATTTCTTTCGTACCTACAAAAACTTCATTATTATCTACTAAAGGAAAAAAAGTGTGTGTCAAAAATAAACAAATAATGAGATCAATAACCGAAAATTACTGGCGTTTAATTATTATTTGTACTTTTCTTTTTTAAATAACAATAGTCATAAAATTTTTACTTTATACGTCTTCATTTTTTGTAATAGAAACTATTTAATATTTCTTTTTCAACGTGTTCCATCTTGCACCTAGTAAAAACCTTTTGAATAACTTTTAATAATACGAAATAGATAGCCTATGTTGTTTAACTGAATGAGTGTTATATTCATCAAAAATATACATTTTAGACTGCATCGTAATTGTAGAAAGTATGTGAAGTAACTATGAAACTTTTTAAGCATACTGTTAAGTAAAAGATTCATCTAAAAATTTGAAACTTTGAAGTTAAATTTGCAGCTAAACAACATACGTACAGCTAAATTGAATTTGTAATCATCTGTTAGAATTCAAAATATCGCTTTTCTTTATTTTAAATGTTGCTTGCTTCAAATTTTTATTTGATTAAATTATCCCGTGTCAATAACAGATATAAATTATTCTTGCTTCTATTGTAAACCGATGACAAAGGTATATAAAATAATCTTAATTCATATGTTCAGCACCAAGGATTAACATCAAAGAAAAAATCGGTGAAATTAAGAGATCAGTTTTCGTGAAACCCTATATTTGTCACAATTGATGAAGCAATGATTAAAATAGAGATTAAAAAAAAAGTTTCGACTCAATCTGTCTTGTGATTAGCATTACTGTTTTGAATGTGATGAATGTAGTTTATTTCTTGTGAATTATATGTCCATTTATCATTTGTATTACGATATCTTATAATTTTAAACGAGCAATTATTGTATATATATAAATTTACTTCGTTTATCTCGGAAGCGGCTCAAACGATATAGATCAAATTTTATATTTAAATTTTGAGATTTTACATTTTTATTTTAAGTTTAACTGTATAGGTGTCTTTTCTAAAAAACATTTTTTATACCCAAATATTGACATGTAGCTATACATAAAATACTGAAGTTTATCAGAGAGGGAGTAGTGGTTAGGGCTTCAGACTCCCATGCAATCTTCTTATGTTCGTTTCCGCGTTTGCAATTCAGTTAGATTTCGTTTGTAACATTAATCGAGCCAAACAATAGGATTTTATTTTCTAATTTATATATATATATAAACTGCCGAGTGATGCGCTTGGTCTCCCAGATATTTATATTAGAAATACCCGTAAAATGCTGTTCATTTGTTTTATTTCATTTTGTAAATTTTTATCTACATTTTCTAAAAACTTTCTTTATTTTAAAGATTTCTATTTGCTTCAGAATTTTAATGAAAAAAATTTTTAACTGGTAATATAATGACAAGATATTAGTAATTGGCTTTAATGTTATAAATTTTGTTTTATTTTACCACTTCGATTTAATTAAAAAATGCTAATTCAATTGAAAAATACTGTTAATTAAAATCATAATGCTTTTATACCAAGCAAAAAAAATGCGTTTTTGCAGTTTTATAGGTATAATTTGAATCAAGAAAAGTACAGTTTTTTGCTTAAATTATGTTGCTGTAAAGTTTCTCTCCTTTCAGTTTGTAAGTGCATAAAATATTTCGGCGAAACAGCAACAAGCAAATCAACTTGATAAAAAATGTTTGGATGTGTTAGCAATCTAAATGCAAATGTATTCTTTTCTATTCGACTCTAATATTTCCTGTTTTATACAGTTTGCAAATTATTCTTAATTTTTGAGCCTGACTTATAATATCAATTTCTGCCGAAGCATCTTTTATTTTTAATATCACAATTTAAAAGTATTTTAGAAATATAGAAAACGAAAGTCTTAATATTAAGCTTCATATTTCTTTTAGTTAGCTAGAAGAAATACCAAAATTTATATGTATTCGTACGTGCAGTAATTAATTTAAGGCCAAATCTTAAATGTTTTCTACTCCATATATAAAAGAGCATTAGTTACTCTTAATTTCTAAAATTAATGTTGGAGTGATCAAAATGTGTTCATTTTTTTTTTAGTAACTGAGACGGTAATGAGTTAGTGAAACCCATTTTCTAAGACCCGTAAAGCTTCATATTATACATTTTAGCTTTTAAGTAACTACCATAGCATTACATATTTATTTATTTTAGTTACAAATTCTAGTCATTATAATTTTATAATCGGATTTTGTTTCCATTGTTTCAAATAATTTTCGTTTTATTTCTTTAAAACTATTAACACATGCATCTATAAAGGTGACCAATGGGAACAGTGTTTGATAGTTCATATAAAAACATCCTACATATTAATTGTGTCCCATTACCACATTGCCTGGTTATTTTCTGCAGAATCTAGGGCAAATTGCGTTCTTTGTATATTCCTCCAGTATTATTATGTGCAAATTATTGCTTATTTTTATTTAAAACGTTTCAATATATACTTCAAAGAACCGATTCTTCCAAAACAGTGTGAATTACAGTGATATAATTTGCTGTTGTCTAGTTATTAATTTTTTATAGAAGTAGAACGGATTTTCCTATTAATATAAATCCAACTGTTTTTGGAGTTGCCCAAAACTCGATAAAGATTAAATAAAATCACGGCAGAAGTCTGTTAAAAATTTTCAGAAAAGTATTTTAATGATGATGTCGTGTCCGCGTTACCACGGAAAGGGATTGCAGTAGCTTCTGATGATAAAGACCCCTGAGCAACCAAGGGCAGAAGTCTGACTTCTAGCTCATATGAAGATGAAATACACACATTCGCTTGCACAACCCCGTTTTACAGGGGGGGGCAAATTCACACACCTCACAGATGAAGAACAACCATGCCCGAACCGGGACTCGAACCCAGGACACCCAGACCACGAGGAGGACCAGCTACCCCTATGCCAGGACGCCGGCCAAGTATTTTAATGATATGATACTTTTTGTAGTTTGTGAATCTAGTAACTGAGTATTGTTGGATTTCATAAATTTATATTTAGAAAAACATTAAAAGTACTCTAGGAAATAAATGTTACCATATTTTTTGCGTGTCGAGATGATAAATACATTTTTATTGGGAGATTAAAGAAATATTTTTAAATGAATGTTCCTCCAGTGATATAGCTTCTTTCTAGAACAGATATGATTCGAAAAGATTTGAAGAAATAAGATTCGATATATGTTTTTGCTCAACGCTTTCTCATTAGAAAAAGCTAACTTCTTTTTCATGATTGAACAAAGTTTGAAATTTCAGACAGATAATGAATCATCTACGTACCGTGTAATTTTAGAACACGGGAGCAGCCAAGTCATAGCTTCCCAAAAATTCACTAACAAACATTTCAATATTAGCAATGTGCAGGAAGTACTGCTTTATTTGAAATGAAATATATTTTTGATGCAAAAAGAACGCTTTAATATGAATATATTTTATATTGCGTCTGTATGCATATTGACACTGATAAACCAAATTTAAAGCGTTCAAGGGAATCCAATAGCAGAATATTTTTCGGGTTCCCTTTTCTGATTAGCCAATATTTTGGACTACCTGCAACTCTTTAAATTTATTTTTACAACTAAATCGAAATTACAGATTCGAGGTTCTTCGTTTACATCCAAGAGGCTGTGATAATCCAAAATTAATTATTTCGATTACCAAGAGACATTAAAAGGTAATTATTCGGGATTTCTAATGAGTAAAAAATATTCATTATTTATTTTAATCCAAGTAATTTCTTATGAAAAATCACTTTTCCTCCAAATCATTTCAAAACCAAATTTTTACTAAAATTTCAGTGGTGAAAAATAGAGCAATATTACTTAACTTATACTTGTTATCATTTCTTATATTAACTCACTTAATTTTCTACATTATATATGAGAAAAAAAATTCAATATATAATTTCAAACTTTTTTCTTTCGCTTTAAAAAGTAATTTGGAATTTTTCTATGTTTTTTTTCTTTGTTTTTACTTTTACTTCGAAAAAATTTATTATAATTCTATTGTCTAAAATTAGCTTTCTTTGTGAATAAAAAGAAAAAGAAATATACGAATTTGTTAGTTCTAAGTAGAATAAATCCTCATGTATTCAGTGAATATTTTGCTAATTTATTGCGATTCATTTGACATTCAAAATTAAATTTTATCAATGAGAACATTAAATAATCTTCTGAAAATATTTATATACTTTTCTGTAGTAAGCATCAATTCATTTGAAAATATGTGATAAAATCCTGCAAATCAAATGACTTAGTATCTAATATTAATAAAAAATAATACATTTTATTATCAATTATTACTTTATGCGTAAATTTCAATACATAATTTTCCAATGCATTCGCAAGAATATTTTTATGCATACGAAGAAAAAATACTGCATTATTAATTATTCCATATTTTTCCTGGAATTGTTTTGCTAATATTCATAATGAAACAAAAATGCCATGCTTATCTTCAATATTAAACGACAAGCATACTCTCTCCTACTGACTGTTATGAGTTCATTTTGAATAAATAATACATGGTTTGTACAGCTTCATATAATTTAGCCACCTACTGTTTTTTAATGTATTTTTGCTTATAAAAACGCACGCACAACCTAATTTGAGATATTTTTCCATAATTAATTATGTAGAAAGTACAATAATTATTTCAATGTAAATTCAAATATGAATATTACAAGTGTGGAGATGTAAAATTATTCTCAGTAAATATAAACACTAAATCAATAATACATTTTTATAAAATGTGAAATCTTTTTGATTTTGATGTGCTTGTGGTCTGTGCATAATAATCCAAAAAAGATTTCTTAAAATTCTGGAACATGCAAATTCAAATATGATGTTCTGTTAGATTCATTATAATATCTTAATTATATTATAATTTTCTTTTTTTTATCCGGTAACAGTAAAAAAATTTCTATACATAAAAATTAGTTTAACTTTTAGGAGGACTAATTTAAGAATGGGAAAAAAATATCCAAAAATTTTCAAACAGATATAAAGCATTTATACAGATTAAAAATATATTATCTATGAATATTATTTTTAGTGAATAATCATTAATTAACAATCCTTTTATATGTTATGCCATCTTTAAAATTTTAAATTCTTTAATTCGTTATTTTTATTGTGTTTCAAAATATGCATAATGGTCTTGTTATTCAATATACATTCAGTGAAAAAATAAATTTTAGCTGTATTTTAAATGTGAAGTCAAGTATTATTTTGTTAGCAATAATGCATTTTTTTTTTTTCGAAACAGGCATTTCGGGAATTTTGATAAGCTCTTTGAACAACCAAGATTGTTCAAATACTTTTAGAAATAAACTAATAAGTCAATTTAATGCAAACACCTTTAAATAATTGTCAATTTCATACTTCTACGCATGCAAAAATCATTCATTTAATCTTGTATTTCTTTTAAACATTTCCGTTACATTCCATATGTCCATACTACTAATAAAAATCCTTAGATTTGGCCAAGATACGTATTTGTATTTTCCCGTTTACTAAAACTGTGCTAATAAGAGTTATATAATGGACCTCATAAAACAACTTAGAGACCAAATATGTAAAATAATAAACTTTCAGGAGATTACAGTATTTGCTTTAAATTATGAGCGAAATATTAGGAGCTCTTCAAAAGTCAACATTCTCACATTTATTAGATGCTATAGAATTCGTTTTCCATTCAAATTATCGAATTACTTTCTTCTTTCATTTTCTGGTCAGATGGTTACTTTTCACGCTGTGAATATAAATTTAAAAAAAGAAAGTAATTTTCTATGGAGTTATTTCCTTCACCTTTAGTTTGCTTTGCGGTGACTTCCGTTTGATGTGGAGAAACAACTTCTACAGAGGAGAATTGATAAAGACTTTTTACCCACGCAAATTTCAATTTGCTTTATCTAGTAATCAGTTTGTTTGTCTGGGAATTCTAGTTTGTAAATGGGTAAGCATTCATATCCAATGAACCGCAATTAATTTAAAGTATTTTCGGGTTGAAATAGATCAGCTAGATTATGTTCAATAGCACCTGATTAATTTAACTTAAAATAAAGTAAATTTTTTGTTGCTCACTGATGACTATGTCATTTTCTCTCATTTATGTCCTAAAAAATCTATCTAAACTATGTCATTTCTCTCATGTTCTAAAAAATTGAAAGCCAGTCATTAAAGGGTATTAGACTTTTTATTCAACATGCCATTACAGATTCTTGAATCGGTGATTCATTCGGGGATTAATTTCCTCAGAAAATACGTGGGCGTGCAGATTGACTTATATTTTCCTACAAACTATCTTTGCAATTTTTTTTGAATGATAATAAATCAAAGGAATTATTTTGCGATTTCTAATTAATTCAGTTGATTGCTTCGAAAAAATTTCCATAGACTTTGCATGGCTGTTATAAAAATAATTAAAATCATACACCAAAGGTGCATGACTTTATTTATATTCATGTAAACTTTTTTTAAATTTAAGAAGGTATTAAAATTGTTTAATCTCATTGATCAAATACTGCATTCAAAACTAACTGTTCGGCTTCGCAGTGGTCAGTTGGTAAGATCTCGGCTTGGGTATTGACTGGTTCCAAGTTCGAGATCAAATTCCATGGAAGAACCACCTTGCAAACTGGTCTGGTGTCTGCTAAATCCACCGAAGACAGACTGCTGGTGTGGAGCGGTGCGGTGTGGAAAGTTGAAGGGACTGCCAGCCCGGGCTAAGTCTCGTCATCTGACCGCTGTTCAAAATTGCGATGTCTGCTCCAAGTAGTCCTAGTATTGCTTTAAAACGGAACTTAATACAGCTAAACTAAATTAACCAGAATAACTGCAAACGACGCTCAATGTATAAATTAGAATTTGGATGCTAATTTATACGTTCAGTAAATGCTCTCATGTCGTTAATTGTAGCTGACCTGTATCCTGTAGTATTTTATTTCGTATATCCCTACATTAAAAAAATTCATCAGCGTTTCCCTGGAACTTCTGAGGGTAATTAAATGCTACTTTTTTCTCCATAACTGTTCGCTAGATAGAAATCAAGAAAAATAATCTGCCCTCAATTCGTAGAAGTGCTCCTTCTATCTGAGAATGCAATTCTTTATTTTTAAAGATCAACTGAATGTGAGATTGAAGGTCTTCTTATTGTAAGATTAATAAACTTATGATTGTTAAATCTGAAAGATAAAAGGTCTAATTAATTCACGCACGAATTACCCTAAATAGTTTAACATGTCATAAGTTCATATAGTGTCCATCTCTAATGATAAAACAACAACTACATAATTAATATTGCATGACAATTCTAAACAATCTTCATACATCATTAATTATGCGGAGTCATTTAATCCTTATTTAAGAAACGACATCATAAACTGGTAAAAAGTACGATTGCAGAAAATGACAAATTATGATTGATTAATAGGTGTCATGAAATTTCCAATAACTGATAAAGATCCTGAATTTCCGTTTTTAATCTGAGATATAAAAATTCCATGTCTTTTCTAAATTTTTTAAGTTATATTATCCAAGTTCGCATTCATTTTTTGGACATGATTGCAGTAATCAGAAACGGAAATCCGTCAAATACTGTAATTAATTAGCTTTGCTTGTTTCTATCAATAGTTTATATATATATAATATAATTTAAACTATATTTAAATAAATTTAATGCATAATTTAAACTATATTTAAAAATAGTTTATGTTATGCATTTTGACACATGTATATTTATAAATTGATGTTAATAAAGTCTACTGTCATTCATTCCAATGGGTTTTGGGTATTTACAATTGGATAACGAATCTATAAAATACTCACGATATTTCTGCATTTTAAATACACTTTCAATCCATATATTTACATAAGTGTGTATATAATGACAGATTTTTTTCTTACTTTTTTGTTCTTAATTTTGTTGTCAGCTTTCTGTTATTATTAATGTTCATATATATATTTTTCTCTTTTATCTCTAAAATTATTTATTTTCAGATTGGTTATTCGATTTCCATTTAAATGCTGCGAAGGATATTATTTTTTCTGTCCGAGTTCTTTGAGTTTATTTATTTTCTTTTATAATTTCTCAAGTTTTAAGCTTATGCTCTGCTTTTAAAGAGTCATTGGTATCGATGCAACCATTCAAATGTTTTGTTTTCATCTGAATTTTCTAAACATTGTAACAGGTAACATTGTAACAGGTTCATTATTTTTTTCTTGGAATCCTTAATGAAAGGTGACGTTTTCATATCCATTTTACTGTTCAGTAGTACTAATAGTTACCGGAAATGGAAAATAAAAGCTGTTTTCTCGAGGACTTATGAATTTTCTTACAAAAAATGTTTTGTTTGTTGTTAAAATATTCTCAGATAAAGTGATTGCTTACTCTATATATTTATTCAGAAACTGTTAAATCCTTACAAGTTATTTTTATCCAATAAAAATGGTGAAGCTCTTGTATCAAATGTTTTACTAACAAATTTGTCGGCTATTAATAAACATATACAAAGGCTTGTAAAGTATGATACTGTTCCTTGACATTTTGACTGTTTGGTGTTTAGAAATTGAAGATCATTTCCACTGATGACTACAGTATTGTTTAGAATAATATTTCTATTTTCGACTACCGAGTTCAAGCGTATTTATTTTTCTCAAAATGCTTGCAGGATTCCATTTCATCTTTAGCTTAGAAAGAGCTTAAATTTTAGTTTTATGCCGAACGCAACTGAAACTCTACAGTTGGATATTTGACTTACTCGATTTCTATCCAATTTTCTCACGTGAACAGTTCTCGACCCATCTGAAATGTTTCCTCCAGTTTACAATCAGCGTCAGGAACAGGGTTAGAGAAATCGTGCCCCCTCAGGCAGTTTTCAGTTTTCACGTGGATGGACGAATATTCATTTCTGAGTTCCGCGCATCCCACTTGCTTCGATGACGTAGACGCTGAGGGAGAAGGGCGCTCAAAGTTTCTGGGTAGGGAAACACGTGTGGATCACTTCTCTTTTCCTCATCCCGGTGCCCGGGACATCCGACGACGATTTGCTTTTTACACTTTTACCCCCTATTTTATAGGGTCGTCGTCAAGAATTTGAATTGCTACAAGAAAAGAAATGTTGCTGATACTGATGATTTTGGCTGTTCTTCGGTGTGGAAGGTAATATTTATTTTCTTACCATAGCTTGAAATAAATCTCCATTCCGTCTTAAAATTTTCTTAATGGAGGCGTGTTGATCAGACAGTTGTCTATTCTATTTTTAGATTTTCTGTGAATCTCCCACTATTTTTCAAATTTTATAAAAAATGTGTATTGTCACGATTGTTTCAAGTTGCATTAGTTGATAAAAATATATAATGATTCCAAAATATTCAACAGTTGAATTCATGTATTGGATAGATTTTTTTTTTCTGCTCCGGTAGCAACCAAAATGGACAATATGCTAGACGATTAAACTGTAAAAATATTTCCTTTCCAGCCTAAGTGATTTATTTTAAATTGGAAACCATTATTACAGATCAAATTACAAAATATGAAATAACAATTCGTGAGATATTTTCCATTGAAAGTATTATTTTTAATTACAATAATAAATAGAATACTGATTTTTAATCTTGATTCTAATGAAAAATTTAAAGAAAAGAACAATAAAAATAGATTGAAAACAGTTTATTTTGCATCTAATTTAGAAAGAGACACTTTTTAATCGAAATATATTAAAAAAATTTATTAAATAATTAGAAATTCGTAATCTGTTATTCAACATTATCTATATTCAAGTTAGTTTTGTTCTAATTCTATTTTTTTCCTATTATCATTATATATTTTGTCATTAATATATTATCTAATAAAATCATAGTTGTGATGGTTTTGTCTGTAATTGTTTGAAATTATATTTTTAATCTTTTTAATCTTTTATCACAATTCAAATCTCTTGCAATAACTGATTCTGATTTAAAAGTAAACATATTTTTGTATAATGATATTGATAATAATAATAGTGTTATATTATGCCAGCATATGAAAATATATTTATATATATATATTAAAGACTGTCTTCTAGTTTGACTGCCCTGCCAAAGTTCATTTTTCGTGGATATTATTATTTTCGCGTGATTATTACTTCATGAATTTTCCCGAAACTACAAATAATAATATAATTACTTTAATTAAAAATATTTAAAAAACTTTAATTAATTTCTTAACTTTTTGGCTTTTACGAACTATCTTTAGTTATTTCATAGGTTATTAGTGATTTTAAACTCTGTTTAAAATATAAATCAGCATTTCAAAATACAGAAAGCATTATTTCAGAAAATGGGGTTTTAAAATAGAAAAGAAATTAAGATTCTTCAATATTTAATTTAGATTATACAATATTAGTATATAGAGTATACAGAGTGTACATTATATAAATATATTGATTCGGTTTTGAATATGTGTGTATATATATATATATACATGATGATATTTTTGTTGATACATATTGAAAACTGATGTAAACCTATATTATTTCCCCTTGCAATATTTTAAAGAATGATTTCAAATCATTTTCTTTCTTTTGACTCTCGTGGAAAATATTTTGTTGTTATCTAGCACTAAAATACTTCTGAATAAATGCTTTAGAAATAGTAGTGAGAAAAAACTTAAAATTGAATTCGATTCGTGATTTTTTTAATAAACTAAAGGTATGTTCAAATGTTTGCAAATTCCAATATTTTAAGATTAATGCAATTTTTGAAGGAAAAAAAATATAGATAAAGATTTATTTTAACCAGGAAATTGTTAAAAGTCAATAGTATGTGACTGCAAACAAACGAATCAAACAGTTCTTTTATAACAAACGATAATTAACAATGTATGAAGGACATTAAAAGGAAACCCTTATTAATAATTTCAGATTTCATCCTATTATAATATTATATTACTTTTATACTTGATTGGCTGGACTTATGTGTAATTTCATGCTTAAGTCAAGAATGCATCATTTTTAAAGTTTATTATTTTCTTTAGCTGAACAAAGTATCTCAAATATATAACGAAAATAAAAACTAACTATAATACTTGGTACCTAGAAATGGTTTTAAATATATATAGTAAAAACTGCCCTTCTCTAAATGTATTCTATTATTATTAAAAACACATGTAACTAAATTATTTAACTTAAAATTAACATGATTAATATCAGCATAATATTTAATAATCATATTGTGAAATTAATACTTAGTTGCCAAATTAAAACTTTTGTTCTAACTTTGAAAATTAATATTTAAATAATACAGTGTTAAAAACGAAAAGCAAAATGAAAATCATTAATAACGAAAGAGAAAGATTTAATCCAGCACATATCGATTCCTAAAGTTAGTACCGAGTTCTTAAATACAATTCTTTTAGAAGAAATTAAATCTTACAACACAATGTAACATTTTGTGAGCGCTACTCTTCAGCTAAATTTCAAGTCGTACAATTTAAGTCAACTTTGCATATCATTTTGAGCCTTTTCATCTTAACTTAAACACATGAAAGTGGCGCACATTTAAAATGCCCTACTTTTACTAGAAAGCCCTTAAGATACTTTGAATTAAAAAACACTTCAGTCGTCTGAAAATAAATTTTTCATGAGTAATAAATGTGAAATTTTTACAATTCAATTGAAAGCCTGCATTTAAAGATTAATTTCCTCAAATGATATTTTATTCCTAAGCAAAAACTTTTAATAACATTTTTAAAGTCGTAATATTGAGAATAATTTCAAAAATTTTATGCAATATATTCATTAATGAGACTTTTTTTTACCTTCTTGTTGATAAAATATACAAAGTGAAAGTATTGTAATTGTCGAAAAATTTAAATTCGAGATTTTGCTGAATCTTTAGGTTTCACACCACCTAAGTTCGAGAAACATTTTAAGCAAGGCCAAATTAAATTTAATATGCAGTCTTTATGCTAAATGTCTAAACTGCTATCTAATTTTGACCGAAATATTTTCATAGGAAGATTCTAAACCTGTCTGTTCAAAAGCAAATGTACATGACAACTAGAAACTTTGAAAAGTCAGATAAATAAGTCGTGGTAACAAATTTTAGCAAACTAAACGTAGATAAGTCTAAAATTTTGATTCCAATCCATGAACGGATTAAGTGTCTGTCTATCTGCGTGTTTTGCATGTATGAAAACACGACAACTGAAAAAACGTAAATAATGTAAATAAATATGCAAATAAATTTCGATGCGTGATCTTGTTACTCAAATTTTAGCTTTATGACAAATGTTGGTTTCAACTGGTCAAAAAAAATCTCTAAATTTCGTACTCTGTTTCTTTTTCTTCATACTACGAAGAACAAAAATTTCATGTGCTGCTCATACTCTGAACACGAAAATCGGAATGCTCGTACTATGCATGACCTTGCTGAAAGTCAACAAAAATTTTGCGGAAAGAGGAGGAGGAGGAGGAGGATAACTACTTTATTATGAAACATTCGAGGAAAAGTTTTGACAGACTATTTCCTCTTATTTATTAATAATATTTTATTGAATTTTTACATAATCATTTGTGAAAATCCAGAGTAAATATTATAACACTGTTTAAGATTGTGTGTTCATAACTGAACTATTTTGATAAATTAGTTACAGAAACACTAGATAGATATTAACTAGTTAGATATTAAAGATATCAATATCTTCATTTGACGAAGAACTTTTTTACAAATTTGAAGGCTCAAAATTCAATTAATATCACATGAACTTTGTTCCTGATTATCAACAACTTATCATAAAAGTACTCTCCTTAAATATATTTTTAAAGTGTTTAATACTGTTTCAAGTTAAAATTTGTCGCATTGAATAATGTTCAGTCATAGATTACAGAGGTTTCAAGATAATAATGTAATTAAAATCAAATTATACTTTAATTCCACCAAATTTTTCAAAAAATAAAAAAATAAAACTGTCAGATTTTCAATAAGTAAAGCTTTTTCAATAGATAAAAAAAATCTGAAATGTGTGAGATATGAAGGAAATAAATTTTCTCTATTTCATATTGCTAACCAGATACGTGTTGTAAAATATAATGTTTCATACTGTTAAGTATGGCACACAGTACAGAGATAATGGTTTACCGTTTATAAAAAAATGTAACGAAAATATTAAACAGCAGCAATTATTTGCATTCAATTTGCCTCCACCTAACCCCAAATAAAAGCTCTCTAACCAGTCTGGTGTGAATAATATTTATAATTTTATTTCCAAATAAAGGAAATCTTCAGTAAATTAACTCTGTGAACTCTTTGAAATATTTGAAGGTTGTTAATGGAATTAAAAAAATAATGCACAAGAATTTAAGTGCATTTTTCTGTATTTTCCCTATTAATGCTTTATAAATTTTGTAATCTTACAGAAATATTTCAAAGCAACGTGTGTCGTATCAAACAAAATATTTCGTCCTTTTAAAATCACTGAGATTTTGTTAAATAATTTTCGATAAATCCACTCAATTCAAACATCAAAGATTTATTTGTTGCACAAGAAATCCGCAGCTTTCTATTCAATTTTTCTAACAAGTCACATTTGCTTATAACGGCCGAACATAGTTGTGCAACAATAGGATATTTCGAAATGATAAATAGATATTTCAGTATTATAGATTTGGCATTTATATAGACTAGATTTGATATTTTCTTTAGATTTCTGAGAAAAAATAACTGCTTGCTAAAACATGACTGATGATGTTACATATTCTGCCCCAGTGTTCAGTGAATGTAAACTACATCTATATAAGTCTCACACACAATTCTTATATACTGGAAATTATTAGAGGAAAATTTCGAAGAATGAACATAGCTTTTTCAAAGGAAAGAAGTGCACATCAAAGCCCAAGAAATAAATTAATATGGAAGTACTACTAGTATAATGATATTGAAAGAGAAAATGTTGCATTTGTTTTCCTCAATAAATAAATATAAGTGCTCGGTTTAAATTTCGCAACTTATTTAAGATGCATTTATAGTGTAGTGAAATGGAATTTTTATGCTTGAATGTTTCTTTCCTCGACTTAGATTTTAGTTAAAGGGACTGTAGAAATGAAATATTTGCTGTAATCATTTATCTTAGGGGCAATAAATTTTGTATATGTGTGCATAGGAAAATGCAATAATACGAATACACTAAATATTTTTAAAATGCTTTTAATCTAAATGACTTTATTAAATTTTTAAAACCAACTTTAATATTTTGTAGATGATCCATACGTTATAATTTTGAATTTTTCTACATTTGATATTTTTATCAAACCTTTAAGATTATACTTTGTCGAATTAGAATATTATTTTGTTACTTTGTTGTTTCATTTAAAAGTTAATTTTCTGGAAATGCATGCATATCCTACATAATGAATTTTCATTAATATTTCAATTTTTTTCAACTGAAATTGATTTATATCTATCTAAATGAAATGATAATTTGAAATATTCATACGAACTTATTGTAGTATATAACAGGAATCCTTAATAAAATATTAGATTATTTTTCCAAACTTAAGTAGTATGAATGAATGAGACATGTTTATCTGTAATAAATGTATCATGTAAAATAAATGTAGACATGTGTATCTGTAATAATACAATTAAACCTGAAAAAAATATCATTTTTATAAAGAGCTGTTGAAAATATATTTTCATGTTAACTTTTATCACTTACTTTTATAACTTCTTTAACTATTAATTTTATTTTGGAACACCTATTACACTTTATTTTATTCACATTTAAAAATAAAAAGCTAAAACGTAAATTCAGATTTTTGAATCTAATTTGAGAATTTATCACCGTTTTATATAACATTGTTAAACAATGTTTATGTTCATAATTAAATAAATGATAATTTTTAATTTTAAGGATTGTTAAAAAAGAATTTAGCTTGAAAAATATTCAATCACCAATGGATTAATTTTAAATAAAAATTTTAATAACTTTGATTTTTGACGTTTATTTATCTACCATATTAATTTTGGCATTTGACATTTTAGCATCAATAAAAAGTTAAAATAACAATTATAAAGTTTAAATTTAATATTAAACACTGAAAGTTACATTCTTTATAAAGATTTAGAAAAATTAAAAAAAATATTTGTGAAAAAAGACATGGTATTTTCCCCATTTTCTATTTTATATATCAGTAAATTGTAGATGCTCAGTTATACACATAATCAGTCGCTTCTCTAAGAAGATTCCAAGCGTTAATAATACATTAGGGATCCATCTGCCTTAATAACGGCGTAGTGGAAATGGTCCTCATGCTTATCTATTACTGCTCCTATACTCTTAGAGAAAATATTTAAATGGGACGATAAAAATGAATTTTTGATGACATTGAAAGACCTAAATTTTTGCAATTATTTCTTCATTACTTCAAATAATTTTTCATATTTTGGAGTTCATTTATTTCCTAAAATAGGTGTCACAACGTTTTGAAAATCAATTAAAACTGCTTTTCCTAAATAATTTAATTTGTTTTCAAAATTTTCTTCTTTCATACGATGCCTTGTTTGTAGGTTGAAGAAAATGCCATTTTTAACTTAGCTATGGAAACAGTTCTTGCAGGCACTGAAATCCACTGATTTTTTTAACTCATGATTTTAACTAAATTCTTCATCAATCCCAACTTTATGTGTAAAGGTGGGAGAATACCTACCTTTTTATTCATTAGAGGAACGTTTTGGGTATTTTTTTTTCACCTGCAATATATTGCTTGTTCTCTGATCAGTTAGTTTCGATATAACTCTCATGTTTTGCCATGCTGCCCCATTCGCATTGGAAACATCAGTATTTTGTATATCTTAGATGCATATAAATGAGAATGGTATTTATTTTAAAATCTCCTCATATATTTCAATTGTGATGTAAATAGACGATTTCATTTGCAATGTAAATAGATAATTTCATTTGTAATGTAAAATTTTATAATTTGTAATGTGAATAGTAAATTTCATTTGTAATGTAAAATTTTATAATTTGTAATGTGAATAGTAAATTTCATTTGTAATGTGAATAGTAAATTTCATTTGTAATGTAAATTTTTATAATTTAAAATGTAAATAGTAAATTTCATTTGCAATGAAAATTTTTATTATTTGTAACGTAAACAGTGATTTTCATTTGTATTGTAATTTTTTATAATTTGAAATGTAAATAGTAAATTTCTTTTGTAATTTAAATTTTTATAATTTGTAAAGTAATTTTTTTTTATAATTTGTAATGTAGATTTTTATAATTTGTAATTTAAATTTTTCTAATTAGTAATGTAAGTTTTTCTAATTTGTAATGAAAATTTTTATAATTTGTAAGGTAATTTTTTATAATTTGTAAAATAATTTTTATTATTTGTAAATTAAAATTTTTATAATTTGTAACATAAATAGTAAACTCAATTTTGTAATGTAAATAGTAAAGTCGATTTTGGGATGTAAATAGTAGAGTTGATTTTGTGATGTAAATAGCAATATTATTTTCGTAATATTCTTTCATTATGGAAGAGTTTTCTATAGGAATAAATGATGGGGAATTTTCATTATGGAAATCTTTTCAAGGTTGAATATATAAAATTAATGGATGTAAATTCTGTTTCTATTCTCTTATTATATGTGCTATTTCTGCAAAAAATAAGAAAATACACCTGTATATCAAGCACATACAAAAGAAAAGTGTAATATAGTTATAACTGCTATGCAATACATTATATAAACTCAAACTTGTAAATGAGATTATTCTCCAATATTGGAAAGTGATAGACAATGTTTATGAACATATTTAATCGCCACATCCTGAGATTTATAAAAAAAAACCCAATGTACGAGTAACACAAAAATAATAAGTGTTTATAAGGTGTAATATGCCTTGGTTGATTATAAACGAATTAAATAATTCTCTTAAGAGATAAGTTACTGCTAAAATGAAAGTTTACAGATCAAGATAATCTTTTGTTTATCGACATTTCCTTACAAAATAGAAACTATCACAAAATAATTCTGACCATCCAGCTTAGATATAAGAAACCACATTATTTTACAGCGACTTTTTGATTGGAAGAATAAAAAAAATCTTTCCAGTCAAGTTCCTAGATGTCTTTCTTCACACCTTGCACAATAAGGACTTAGTATAAAAAGCTTTTACTGAGCTTAAAGTGTTCTTGAACTCAAGCTTTAGTCTGGAAAAATTGAAAAAAATGACGTGTATCAATTACTTTTTTTTCTTATTTTCACCATCCTACTATTGACTCTCATAAATACTTCGCAATTTATCCACTGCTCTCTTTTTTCATTTTTTGTTCCATCATCTACTGCACAAAAGCTTCTGTAACATATTCTCATAATGAAGTTTCATGACGAATTTTACCTAATAATCAAAAATAAAAATAATTCTTGTTAAAATTAATATTATTTAATATATGCATTCTAATAAATTTTAAAACCATACATAGCCGATTGTGTTGTTTAAAAGTTACTGTAAAACATATATTCTGAAAATAAATTATAAGTCCCTTCATTGAAATCAACCGCCATTTTATTTCATACCAACCTCTTTAGAAAGATTAAATATTAAGTCGTGCATTATTTTATTGATTATCTATGACTCTTTGCTTTGCAATGATGCTTTGTTTTATATAATTTTTAAGCTTAATAATTACTTTCTATTACTACTATTATTCTCGGGTTTTTTTCTTTATCATAACGAAATTAATCTGTTTTACTCAATATGTATGATTGTCAAATTGCATTTGAAATGTGATAAATATTTCTTTTCCTTTGCCATTTAAGTTTTGAGCCATTTATAACATTAATAAATAATAAAATGTCTTTTTAAAAGTCTAAAATTTCAGTAGATATTTAACTCTTGTTGAAATAACGGAATGACTTTGGGGAAAAGAATGTTATGGGAATGATATACTGGTAAATAAAAATTCCTTTCTTTATCCTATCAAACATCCGTCAATCTAGATACTAAATATATATTTATCTAAATATTAAATATTTATCTATCTATCTGCCTACTCCACAAAATATTTTTAAAAAACTAAGCAAATCTTTCTACCTTTTTTAAGATAGCATAATGCGTATTCTAGTACATTAAAGAAAAACATGAGTTATATTTTATGTTTTTTACCTCTCAAGTAGAGTTGGAAGATGGTAACACGAGTTATATTCTGACTCATGTTACTGTCTATTGACTCTGACTCATATTTTTTTGTATTGCTGAAACATTAAATGTAAGAGCACAGTGTGATAATAACTTAATAATGCTGATTAAAAATATTCTATTTATTTATTATTTTTATTTTTAAGCATATTTAACTGAAATGGTAAATTTATTCAAAAACTATTTAGTAATCACTTCAGGATATATTTTACTTTTATTTCATTACAAAATTAGGTAAATAAAAATACATTCTAATAGTAATAGAAGCCAATCAAGGCATTAATTTTATTTAAAAAACAGATTTGTAGGCACACGTGAGTCTAATCGTGATACTAACTTCACTTTATTTTCTGTAACTAACAATTTCTCTCTAAAATTCTTCATATGTTCGAAGCGAAATTCTTGTCTAAATATAGGTTGAAAAGAAATTTTAATTCTTCAGTATCTGCTTAGTTAAATTTTGATAAATCAAAGCAGAATGCATGAATAACATACAATTAGATAAAAATTTATTTTGAGATATGATGCATTCATTAATAAAAATATATATAAAATATTTGTTTCTTAAAGATTCATAGCATAAAGTATTAAGCGATGCAAGACAAAAAAAATTGAAGGTCACTACATGTTAAATAAGGTATAAAATATTCAGCAATTCCACAAAAAAGAATGTAAAAATATTTACATTTGCAAGAATTTATGGAATTTTCAGTAAAAAAAGTGAGCCCTTTGCACTTAAAAGCTGTAGGAATGGAACTGTAGATTGTCAGTTTTGTTTTTCTAACAGTCATATCTTTATTTCTGCATATGTAGTTTGAAAAGAATTTTTCAACAAAGAAATAAGCATTCATTTCATTTCGAAAATAATTAAAGAATAAAATATGAAAGCTTGAAATTTTTAGCAATGTAGTAATGAAAAATTTAATAAAAAATTTTGAACTGTTATTAAATTCAAGAAATTTTTTTCATCATCTTCGCTTAAAAATATATGTAACATGTTAAAAAATGTACTTCATATTGGAATTTTCTTTTCAAATATCGTTTGTGAGAAAATAATTTTTTTAATTAATTGCAGTCACTCGTATTATCACATAAAATGATCCAAGTTATTCTATTGGTATACTTCTTTACTTCATAAGTTCTGTTTGGCAGTTGCTAGGATAGAATACAATCCTTCTCTGATTGTTGTATCAACATGTTATAGAAT
>JAPMOR010089440.1:549196-581211 GCA_026543865.1 Argiope aurantia | reverse complement strand
AACATGTTATAGAATACAATCCTTCTCTGATTGTTGTATCAACATGTAACACCAAATATGAACGATATCTTAATCTCCCCATTGCACAGCATCTTTAAATGATGCTAAGACGTTTATAAAGAATCCAACATCAGTCACTGAAATTCCAAGGTATTTTTGTTTTAGTTCATTCGTATGTTAGTATTTTAATAAATCATTATTATTAATAAGAGAAGAATTATATTTTCCATAATTTCTGGGATATTTTTGTTGTGAAAGTCTATTTAAAACAGATTTTCAAATCTTATCCTCACCCATCTGGTGCAGTAGCATGCTTCTATCCCCCCCCCCCCTCTCTCTGTGTGTGTGTTAAAAGACTTGTCAGTTTCTATATTCTACGTATCTCTTCACATCTACCATTTCTGTTTTTAAAACTTCTTTCATCCTGTTTTCGAGAGTATTACTTGCTCTACTGGTCCACTTGAGGTCTTTCACATATATGGGTTGCTTAGATCTCTATAAGGTAAAAGAAAAATTTGTCTATCAAACATATGTAGAAATTTTAATATAAGGGAATTATTCATTGCATATCAATACTGAACTTTGTTATTGGTTAAATATAATCATAAACACCATAGGCATAATACAAACACATACATTTAATAATACATCCATACATTAACTAGGTTAATACATTCATATATTAATTCACAAATATTTTCCTGCATCAGTGTAATTAATATAAGTGACAATTTTCCTTTAGCCATTTTTAAAATGTGTTGTACACTCTCATTGTACCCGTGTACATAGTGAAGCAAACTTCAGAACCGAAATTGCAAATTTTATAATCCTTACATGTAAAAATAGAACTTACAGCTGTGTGATGTCTTCCTTATGCGTGTCATAAACGGTACTATGAATTTCAAATCTATCACGAAATTGGGCCATTTTTGTAGGATATTGCTTCATATTTGGTTCTCCATTAACGGTGAATTTCAGCAACATTTAAAAAGTTGAAATACTTGTTCGTGATGGGTAGTTTTGTTTGTATTTTTATTTTACTATAGGCATTGTTTTTATTTTCATTCATCCCATTTCGCCATCTGCTACAGTAATGACAGTATTGATATCAGTGGCGAAAACTTCTTATCATAAATAACTATAATTCACTTTAGTCTCAAAAATAATATGCTAATACCATATATTAAAGTATATATACATTTTTAAGAACACTAAATAAATATTCAGTTTTAATTTCGATGTGATCTTTCTTGTATCAAATTTGAAGTCAGAAAAATATCAGATTTGGATGATTTGTTTAGTTTCGTTATATTAACGTCCCATTTTAAAGCAACACTAGGGCTTTTTTGGGACGGACCTTATAATTTGGAGCTGCAGTCAGATGACGAGGACGACACCTGAACTTTCACCCCCTCTCCAAATTTCTACACCACACTAGTGGGAGGATCAGTTTTGGATAAACTTTACTGTATGAAGGATTTGTTATGTTAGAGTATGAATTAATCTTGTCTGTGTCATACTTATATAATTGTATAGTAATCATTTGTAAATTTATAAAATAATTTTAATTATAAAAGTTATAAAAATATTTACTCTAAGAAAATTTCAGATAAATCATCAAACGGATGTCACATTTACTTTACAATAATATGCCACATTGACCGCAAACATAAGACATTTTTAATATTCTAGAAAATCTATTAGAAATCTCATTGATCGTCCCATAGTTAGTTGAGATTAATTAAATTAAACGGAATTTGTATTTCAGTCATGGATATAGCCCTTATTGTACCAAGTAAAACTGAAGTATATTTTCCCAAATACTTTAAAGATCATTAATAATTTTGAGGCATTAAACAGAAACAGTTACCGGACAATTTATTTCATTAATAGAAATCATCCGATATTTGTCTTTGAACAACTATTGTCTAAATAATTGAATATATCTTCTAGTTGAATCCCAAAATACTTACTCTGTTTAATCTTTCCATTGTAAACAAAAAGTAATTATCTTAATTTCCTCCGCAATTTGAGATAAAATCGAATGCCTTTTGATTAACTCCGAAATATAATCTGAGATACCCTCCATTAAAATATATTTATAATTAAACCTTTTTATTGATTACGATCCTGATGAACATTTTAGTGTCATTTTCATTCCGAATAAAACATTTTTCGCTGACAATAATTTCCTTTACTTAAGTAAATGAAATTATCAAGAGATCCTATAAGTTTAAAAACATTTCACTGCTTCCATCTTTTTTTTTTGTTGATGTTTTTATACACTTAATTTTAAAAATACAGCACTTAAAGAAGAGGAATCTTTATAGAATTTGGCAATAGTATTTATAGATACATGAATCTCAGTTTGAAATAATTTAAGGGATCCTTAAATAATAAAAAATGTACACCCTTATGCTTCCATAGAGTGCTGCATTTTGTGTTTAGCTTCGACCAGCAGCGAAAAAAAAAAAAACAGCAACACTTCTTGCAGAACCATTTGTTTTGAAATTTGGTTCAGACTTATAATGGACTTATGATGGATAAAGATTTAGTAACAGACCAGTTCAACGTATTTATCATTCACCCTACTCGCTCTCTCAAAGATAGTCAAATCCCTTTTGTAGTATTTAATCGGAAATTCGATGCAAGTATACAATCTTAATGTGAAGACCGCTTGTTAAATTTTAATTATTTTTCTGTTTGTGTTATTTAGTTATCATGTTCATATAGACAGCGAGCATACTCGTTGATTGATTTGACCCAAAATTTAACATAGACCTAAAAATGAGGTGTAAAAATCACAAATGAATTACATTCAACTATTTTGGAGGCTGGCCTCATATTCCTCATTGAAGTCTTAACTTCAGCAAAGGAAGTTTCCGGATTAGAAGCCCGATTCCACCAAACCTTTCTTGGTAAAATGGTATGATTCACTTTAGAGCTAAACGTTAGATAATGTAAAATAGAAGTGTGGAAAGGAAGTGCCAGCTCAAATGTCTATCTCGCCCTCTCTCTACGGTTCTAATTTACGAGATCTTTCTCACAATACTTTCAAATAGAAAATATACCTAAGCTAATCCAAACCATCTAATTATTTTCATTTTTCAGTGATAATGTTTATAGATAAAAAGATATTATTATTTTTAAAAAATTTTTAATTCAGAAAGGTTTTTAATCACAGAATTTTTTCAAAACTGCGAAGTCGAACTTCTTGACAATTACAATGTTTTATTTTGTTATTCTTCGTAAATTATGGGGTTAAAATTGGCTACAGTTGCTTTAAGTCTCAAATAATATTGCAATTCGCGAAGTTAGTATTACGCTTATATAAATAGTTTGAAAATCAGTAAAAAAGTTGGTTGCAAAAAGTGATAAGTTTAATCAATAAAATAATTATTTTTATCTTTAAAAGTGACAATTAAGGCATACGAAGTACAATGGATTAAAAATTTGAAGTTGCACAGCAAGTTTGCTTTTATCATATAAGTAGGAATTAAATAAATGAGGTACCAGTGAATGGATATTGTCTCTTATATTTATTTTTTGTAGGGGAAACTCAATCCATAAAACTATTAAAAATATGAAAATTTACCATAATATATATTTACTTCACTTTTCGAAGTTTAATTACATTCACAGTTTAAACTTTCCGAGCTGCCTTGCTAAACTTCATAAGTTCACAGTTAGCAATTATTTTTGGTATTCCCCATTTTAAAATTTCAACCGCTCCTTTTATGGTTTTGATCCTTCAACTGTTCTTTTTATGATTTTTATTTACCAGCGGCTATCCACGCCACTTTTCTCATGATTATTATTTCAAAAATATTCATAAATTGTAATCAGTTAAAATTTCTTACAAATATTTTAATCAGGTTATTCATTTCAAACAATTGGCTCTTTGATTTATTTAACAAGTCGGTGAATTCCTGTTGCACTGTACAAAAAAATATTGATCGAAATGATTTTTAAAATGATAGAAAATAAATGCCATCAACTTATAAAACGTTGTTTTTAAGTAAATAAAAAAACTCAAATCATTTCTTCTGGAGTGAATTTAATCTATCGGAACTCAAAAATTTAAAGAAACAGCCACCAATTCGAATATAAAAAAATCCAAAATTATTTGCGGTATTCGGTTTCGCTTCCAGGAAAATTCATTATTTTTCTTCTATTATTAAAATATTCTATCGTTTTTATAATCTGAAAACGGTTTATTATTTTTTTCTTATGGTTTCCGATTACTATGAATTATTTCCAAAGCTTTTTATTAAAATATTTTTGGTTTGGAAGCATTTTTGTTAGCTTTACTGAATAGTAAATTTTTTAAATGCTTTCATTTAATGTTTTAATTATGTAAATTTATAGCTGTTTACAATGTTTTTTCTAAGTTCTTTAAAATTAGATTAATATGAAATATTTGAAAAAAAATTAGTTTTGCAATTATTAAAAATTATATTTATTCTAAAACTTACTTATAAATAAAAATAAGTCATTTTAAAGTTGATATCCTTTAAAATGCTGTTATTTAAAAAAACAATTTTCTGATATCAAATTTAATTTTGTGAAAATGTTAGTTTGAAAGAGTCGCTGAAACATGGCAAAAAAATTTTCCTGATTCAAATGATAAAAGAAATTGTTTTCTATTATCATATATCTGAGGACAAATCTTAGACTCTTAGAAAGAACAAGAATAAACACAAAAATTTATCCAGAAAGTATGAAAAAGAAGATCAGTTCCATTTTTTATCTGGATTCTGGTGATTAGGCTGACGGTATCTCTAATCCTTAAAGAAGGAAGGCAGAAGTTGAGTTATTAATGAGGAATTAAAGTTTCCTTTTTTCAAGTAATAAATGTAATGTGGTTTAGCTTAGTTTAGACCATTGAAGACAATATATGTTCATCTATTTAAATGTATAGACAAATCTTCTTTTAAAAAGGAAAATAAATAAATATTTTTCATTATGTCAAGAATCATACAAATTTCACTGTTTATTAAAATTTGCTTCGCTTTACCATATTATAACTGCAACTCAACTCAAAATTATTTAGAATTTTTTTCAAAATTTAAAAAAAAATGACATCGGACATGCCATTGTCATTCTTTATCCACAAGCCAATTATTTTTAAAAATCAGTTTATGCTTTTTTAATTATTGATTGCGATGACACTCTAAACTATTTATCAACTACATTTAAAAGTATTTTAATTGAATTTATTTCATATTAAATATGTATTCTAACCCCTGACCCTAGCCTCGTAACATTTCAAAAAATTATAAAGATAAAAAGCTTCTAATCGTTGTTGCGTCTGCCACAATAATGGTCAAATTCTAATACGAGTGATGTAAAGGGTGATATTTTTTTAAATGATTTCAAAATATAATTACTGAGCTGTTCAGAAAAGCTTCGAGAACCTCTTAAAGGTACCGAATTAGTGTTTATTTTGGGTATTCTTTATTTTGAAATTACATTATACATTCAACCACTCATTTTGGCTTTTACTTAAAAGGATTGTGTGTTCGTTGGTGAACGCTTAAATCGTCCATTAAATCTTTTGTAATTCTATGTAAATCCCATATTAACGTATAAACATGGAATTAAATATTTTTAAAAAATCTAAACTTTTTAATCTATTATCATAAATATTAATACATATACATATTATTATACATATTTAATCTATTATTTTAATCATTTATTTCTTTGCTAGCACTAAAAAAGCATTTTAAATTGTAAAAAGTACCATGTCTGAAGATTATGTTTGTAATTTTAAACGGCTTCAATTTTCTTCGGAAATGTTAACAACATGCTAATAATACACCTCTTTTTTTTTGTCTCTCCCTCCTCTTTCTGTATATATATATATACAAACATTTGTGTATGTGTATATATATATCCCTCCTCTTTCTGCGTGTAGGTATATATATGCATGCAGAATGTCCATTTTAATCGCGTTCCAGTAGCTAATTTTCGAACCGTTACAGGTACGCATTTATTTCAAGGTGCTAAACATGCTTTAAATGAAGGTTATTTATGTTTGAATCAATAAATACATTGCAAAATAATTAGAAAATATGGATTTTTATACAATTTTCCAATCTTATTTTTCATATTAAGTAAAATATTTTTGAGGTATTAGCATTTTAAACGGAAAAAATGTCTTCTCCAACCCAAGCTGGCTGAATTATAAAGTTTGAATTTCAATATTCTGAACATATTTAGACAATATGAATGATTGCCTCTAGAGGGTCATCTAGTTAACTGATTTCGTTTTCCTGATGCGACCATGAATTTGTCTAAAATAAGTTTGATTACAATGCAGTTAAAATTTTATTATATAAAATGTTAAAGTGCCAAAACGTTTTCACTAAATAAAATAATATTATTTTATTTAGTTAAATAAAATAAGGAGACTTCGAAAAAACATTAATCTCAGCAATATTTCCAGCACTCTATTTATCTACTCAAACAACATAAATATAATTCTTTACGTCATTTACAACATTTTTGCTGCTGAAATCATATGATCACATCAAACGGTTACTAAATTAGATATTAAGCCAGGATTAGAGTGGACTCCCTGTATATTTGTTGCACCAAAATGTCTATATTTCGAAGTCACTATAATGAGAAAAAACTGCGATTGACGCATACTTAAGAAAACAAAAGGAAAATTATTCAAAACTAGTATTATCTTCCAATCGCTCATAACATCTACGAACAAAACTGAGAATTTTACTTTGTTAAATGATTTTTTCAAAAGATTTTTCTCGTATTTTATTATTTTATAATCTAAAGTATAAAAATATTTCAACTAGTATTGTTACATCAGAAAAAATATTTATCTATTTAGAAAGTATCTTTCAATCACGTAAATCTCTTAAAACGTTTGAAAAAAGGGAAAATTTTGATAATTTTCTTAAATTTTAAAAACAAATTTGTATCAGTTTTTGAGTATTCGTAATAACTACAGATATTGACATAATTT
The DNA here is from genome assembly GCA_026543865.1 of Argiope aurantia. Classification (NCBI taxonomy): domain Eukaryota; kingdom Metazoa; phylum Arthropoda; class Arachnida; order Araneae; family Araneidae; genus Argiope; species Argiope aurantia. The sequence continues at coordinate 574,220 of JAPMOR010089440.1, read as the reverse complement.
CAAAATATTTTTTAAAAGAAACAACATCGATAATTCAGTATTAGAGTGCGTAACTGAACTGAATCCATTGCCCAATCACGAGACCAACGTTCGGTCATACAGCTAATTACCCTAAATGTCAGTTCCTCCATCAAATATTAGTTGTCTATTATGTCTATGTCTACTAGGTGTCTAGGCATCATTAGTAAGTGAGTAGTATTCTTTGTTGTGTTTTGCACTTGGCATTGGTTTTTCTCAATCAGGTTTGGTATTCGTTTTTTCTATTCAGTATACTTATGTAATGAATTCATCATCGTCCAAGAAAGTTACGAAACAAACATTTCAGTATCCTATATGTGGTCACCCACATACTTCATATCAAGTAAACTGACTATATATTAGAATGTGCATCCATGTTACTTTAGAGAAAGTTTTGAGTTAACAAGTAACATCAAAAATAGAAAAGTTAGTTTTTCAATTGTCAATAATTCAGTAGAATAAAAAGTAAAAATATATTTTTATTAGTAATAATCCCAACAACAATCCAACTAATTAGTCATAATCCCAACAGTTTCCTATTATAAAATTGCCCAACTCATCAATACTTTATAAGATAAATATCGAAATCTCAAGAAATTTTGCAACCGAAACAAATAGAAACCAGATTTTTAAAAAAAGGATTGATGAGTTTAAAATAAAATCAATCAAACTATTTGATGTTTCTTCCTGTTAGTAAGTAAAGGGTGCATAAAGATCTTGTAAGAAGACTCCAGATCTCATCAAGCACCAAGTTTACTTTAGCTGTATGAGTGAAATCAAAATTCTCATCATTGTGCAACAATATATCTACTAACAAAGATTAGAAAGACTTGCTACTTTTATTACTAAAGAGACAGCAAAGTTTAAAACTAAATGTAAGAGAAGAAGGTACACACTGAATAGGGAAGTCTGTAAACCTATTTTAGATATAAGGGAGGAGCCTTATTCTTTAGATGAAGTACAGCGAAATTGTTCGGCCGACGTTAATGACGTTAATTTTGATAATGAATACGAGCTAATTTACTCCGAGATTAAATATCCTTGGCAAATGAGGATAAAACTAAAAGCTGCAACATTGAATAGCGATCACTATGGAGCCTCTGATTATACAACTACTGCTATTTCATCGAGTAGGCTTCAAGACAATAGTAACTAAAACAGATACTTCCAAAATTGTTGATAGATATAAAAATACATTGAACAATAAAATAAATTAAAAGGTAATAGACACCCAAGAGAAATAATTTATAAAATGACAGCCAATAGGATTCCAAACAATTACGTTGGATTTACTTTGCAAGAAGAAAAAAAATCGCGTTTTCGTTATAGAAAGGATTAAATCATTATTATATCATCAAAGAACCTGGTTCAGTTTGTGTTGGACAATTGATTCCGAATTCCGGATATTCCAAAGAAATTGTATCAAATACTGTTTTTCACATAAAGAAATATGTAATTTCCCAAGAAGACTTGAACATCTTTGCCTTTGATGATTATTATTGGCTGGAAAACTGTTGCAATTAGTCAACTCAAAATGATGGCCACTTGATTGGACTCTTTATTTCATTCATTAATTTACCTTTCCATCACGTTTTTTAAAACTTTCGTAAGCTGAAACATTTTATCAAAAAATCCCTCTGTGGACCGATTAGAAAAAATCTCAAAGGGTGTGAAAAATAATCAGTTTTCTCCCCCTTTGAGATTCTTTCAATTCTTTTGCAAACCATCTACTGGATGATAGGTTTTTATCCAATAGATGGTTTGCGAGGTAAAATATCAATATTTTAATAAATATATTTCAGAATTTCATAGACTTCATGTATACAACCTACTTCAAACAGAAAAAACTGCAAGACTTTAAAATAAAACGAACTTTTTACTTTTTAAATGTTACGAAAATTGTGAAAATATTGCAATTTTTCATAAATTTAATTAATCAGTAAAAGTTTACTAAATAGATGAACATTATTTTTCTTAAATAACAGCATCCATTAAAAGATGTATGCACAATAGCATTAAAAAAAAGGAGAGCAAAACGTTTTTTAAATGCTAAGAAACAGGGAAATTTTTAATATTTTCGAATATTTAGACGGTTTTTGCAATTGGAAGGTATTTTCAAAATTGAATGATTTCTTGTTTTTGTTTTGTTGTTTTTATATTTAAGTATGCACCAACTAGATAATGCCGAGCTGCACTAATTCGAAAACTTGAACTTTTTCTTCGTTTTATTTCCTTGTTTCCTCATTCAATTAACTTTTTAATATTAAAATCATTCTGCATCCCAGTAAATTTTGGTGTCTATGGAATCACTGATTAAAAAATAAGTCGGTATTCGTACTATCCAAAGAGTGTTAATCTTAAGTATAATGCCAATACAAAAACAATATTTTAACTAAAAATAGATTTTTATTTAAAATATTTGTTTTGTAAAATTAAATTCTGCTATTCTTTTTTTATCATTAAATATTGATAAAATTCTAAAATTTTACAATGTATGTATTATACTTCACATTACAAAAGTGCAATAAAGTAATGCAGGAATAACAAAATATTTAATAATTTGTTTTATTCATTTCTTTTATGAAATCAAGAAAGGCTTAAGTATATGAGTCGATATTTTTTAGCATTTTAGATATATGTTAGTGATATTCGATTATTTTTCCACAGAGTCCGCTTTATTCGTCCAACAAAACATAAAGTGATGTATCGGAAAAGGCGATTAACCCAAAGGAGAGGAACGAAATTCTATTAATAGAAAGGCTGAACAGTTGCATTCAGCCAGAGGATTGGAATTAATTAACTATGCATCCAGCAAAATTTAAAAACAGCCAATATTCCTACTGGTAGACAATTTAATGTTACGTTTGAAAGCTTTATTCAGAATTAACTGAACTTCTCTCGAAAATGAAAGGATTAGCCTAAACTTACGAATAAATCAATTTCATCGTGAAACTTTTAGTATATGGTAAATTTCCAAATTCTGACGGAGTAAAATTTATCGAAAAGTGTTCCTTCCAGAAAATGGGTTATTTTTTTTTACTACGTTTATTAGATTAACCCCTTCACTGATTTATTTTCTTTACTATGAAATTAGATGAAGTCTTCAATTTTGGGAATGTTGCTTTGATTCAATTGAGAATTCATATAGAACATTTGAGATATTTATTTATTCCATGTAACTTTGGATAGCATTATAACTATCACGAACAGCTTAGCTGTAGTTTAAAAGTGTGAAAAATGAGATAAATGGATGCACGCATGATGTTTGGACAAACCGGTTAAGGGGTTAACTAAAGCTACGTGATTTATATTGCTATTTAAGGAGGAACGTTTCAATCATATTCAAGAACCATAAAGCATTTTTTGAATAATGTGCTCCAAAATCAGATAATTTACAGCTGAACATTAATTAAACGACAGTTATTTGACTTAGTTTTAACTTACGGATTGAAACAATTAGTTCAAAATTTCCTTTTAGATCTTTAAACGCATTCATATTCACCTTAATTCTGTAAGAATTTGTTTAGGTAATAATAAAAGAAAAAAATTATAATAAAATGTTTATTACTACATTAAAAATAAAAATTCTACATAAGTTTAACAACTACCATTTATTGAAGTTCACTTACATGCATTTGTTATATATATATATATAGTAAAACTATATGATGAGGATTTTTATAAAGGATTGTAGTTTGGTCGATTTTTGCTTAAAACCGTTATTTTACTGTTGCTTTAATGATTGAATAATTTTACTTATCATTATTGAATGATTAAAAAACATTTTTTTAATTCTACACGGAGAGCACAATGCCACACAGAAGATAATAAATATGGATCTCATAACGATAGTTGCTTCCGTTTTTGAAATATCATTTTTTTATTATAATATCTATGAATACATGCATATTTTCGTTTATATCATAGTAATAACAAAATAACATTCTTCTCTCACATCGGATATTATTACATGAGAATTATTGTTTTATAAAAAGACAATAATATTTTTTTTAATCTCAAGTACTATTCTTTCTTCTGTACGAAATGCTTTAAATAAAAAATATTTTCATTACATTTACTCTTATTTCTAAAATTCTTAAATAATTTTCATTGTCATTTATTTCAAACACTTACCACTTAAAATTTATTTAGAAATCATTGATTCAAATATAGATATCGAATATTTAAATCCATTAAACCCTTTAAAGTCAATATTTTATTGTATTTTCAATATAAAAATACAACATTTACTTGCAGGGCAAAATTTTATGCATAAAATTCAATTATATTATATGATAATGGATAGTAGAAAAGGCTCCACTTAATTAGATTTAACCAGAAATCATAATTTATTTATTTCAAAATTATAATAAATATAATATTTACCGTTATTTTTAAATATATGAATGTTAAGAATATTGCAAGAATTTAAAAATTCTCAGAAATGTTATAAAATTGTTCAAAACTGTTTGTATTTCTATATTAAATAGAGGTTTAAGTTTTATATTTGTTACTGGGATGATTCTGTGAAGAGATTAAGAAATTAAATTATTCTTAGGAATTATTTTAAATGTTAATTAATAGCTTGATTTTATGTGCAATTTAATGGTACTGGTTTTCAAAACTATTATCAAACAAAATGCTTACTTAGTTGAAAAACGTTTCATAATATGTAAAATTCTTTCTTTTTTTCCTTTATTTCCATTAAAAATTATGATTTGATATTAAACTCTCATTTTGAGACATTTATAATTGTTTATTCAATTATTTCCTTTCTTAAGCTTATCCATGAAATCCTCGAAGAGTATTTTTTACAAAAGATTAGTTGTTTTAAACTCTAAATATATTTTAAATACCTCATCACTATATTAAAATATACAAACTATATGAGATATAAATATACCATAGATAAAACTCAGTTGATTTTTTCCATTGTTATTTTGAACATTTGCGATGATATTAATGCAGTCTCATTTGCGAATTTCACAAAGTCAAATATAAATTTCACGGACTTAAATGCTGCGTTTTACGGTTTTTATCCTCTCGTATTGTGTACATTCAAAAGTGGCGATATCCATTTCTTTACCCACAAACATGTATTTCAAAGATTTAAGGTATTTGTCTATGTTTAAAAGTCAATTTTTGGTGAAAATTAAAAAATTTTTTTATTGTTTTATTTTAAAACCCATTTATTTGGGTTACCAAATCTGTATTTAATTCTACGATAAATAGAAGCCGATATATGTGATGTTTTGTAAACCACTGCAGCTGAAAATGAAACCAGAAGTAATTGAATGTTTTTCAACATTTTATCAAATATATGCCTCCTTCAATTATAATTTACTTTATAATATGTTCTGTCAGAAAGCTACGCGTATTAGAATACGTTTTGAATAATTTTTATGCCAAAAGAATTGGAAATTACATCTGCTTTTGAACATTGTTTATGTGTACAAAACATTTTAATTGCGAGACAAATGAAAACCTTAAATGGATTTTTTGAAAAACCTGGATTTGGTAAAAAGCTTCATAGGTAAAACATGATAACTTAAAAACTTATAAATATATTAATTTGAAATTTGGCATATATATTACCTTTAGTTTGGATATAACTACGGATATAACTGGGTAGTTTTTCTTTTAGAGCTAATAATTGTGCCTGATATAATTTTCAACAGGGAATTATATGAAATTTTCAATACAGAAATACTCGATTAGTTATAGCTATTTTGTAAATGCACATATTTCTTAAATCCTAGTTTATTCCCTTCACTTTATCTGTAAGCATGTTGTGTACAAAAATAATTGGAATATGTGCAAAAGAATATTTTGTAGAGTGTTTTGCTTTTTGTTACAAATTTCACTATTTTTTAACCAAATCGACACATTTTGCAGAATCTCAATTGGCACAGAATTTCCTGTTCAATATTTTTCAATATTTGCAATCACATTGATCCGGAAAATGAATTAAAATAGCTCATTAGAGGGAGTTTTCAAAAATTTGTCTCCGTAGGTAGACAGATGCCTTAAGGCAATTTGATCACTCCTACTATTTTGCGGAACAAAAACGTCTCGACAACCGACCACGTCTATAAAAGGCAGCAGCCGTAGTTAGAGTCACAAGTCAGCCCAACAAAATGATTTTTGAACGTAGAAGATATTTATAAATATATACCTCTCAGAATCGGAACGATAAAGTGATTAATTTTTAAAATCAGAAGATTTGATAAATTCATTTTAATAGATAATACTACAAATTATCAGTAGGAATCAAATGTTATTACTCTAAATTCTGGAATCAAACTTTTATTCTATAACTTATGAGGATCGATTTATTTTCATGTAGATCCATCTCTGTTTTTTCAGAAGAGCTATTAGCATGCACTAGATATATGTAATAGGGGTTATTTAGAGCTTTGAGTTCCTTAATCCCTAAACTGAAAAAACTCCAAGACAAAAAACCTACAGACTGCAACAGACTAATGTTTTAACAGACCTGCAACGTAACTAATGTTTTGAGATTTTTTAGAATGACGTTAATAATACAATATATTCAGCTAGCATATTCTTTGCATCAGATGTTATAAGTTGTTATCAGTGGTCGTCTCAGTCTATAACTTGTTTTATAAATCCTAAATGAGTATAGTAGCTAAAATGTTGCATAACATTCCTTTGTATTGGCCACTGCAGTAAATTGATCTTACTATTACTGGAATTGTTCAATTATTTTAATAAAAAGTTTTTAATACTTTCTGTAATAGATTGCTTTTCTGAGGATGCTTGCTTATAAACTCTACTTTCATCTTGTAAACAAGATTTTAGATCTCTTTCTAGAATTTTTCTCCCATGAGCATCTTTCAAAGCAAAAATATGTTTATAACTGGTTTAGATCTTATTATTTCTTTTGCATTAAGTCCCTAATCATTTCTTGGATGACATAAAAAATTAATTTGCTATTTTTCAGGAGACAAAAAGTGTATTTAAATGAAGTTTATTTGTTTTCGGTGACATTTTAGAAAAACAAAGATCCTAATAGAAAACAACAAAATATTTGTTTCAATTCAATTTCCTTAAAGACGGCAAATATATAATAACTACAGTTGCATCGGTTTCGAGGTCTTCAAGGATACTTTCAAATATATGTACATTTTTTTTTGTAGAAATTTAAACTATTTAAAACTAAAAGAAAATTAGTGAAAAAAATTTCTTTGGATAGAATTGGATCTTTTGGATAGAATTCAGAAAAATAAATATTTTTTTTATCTGTTTCACTGGGTTGTTTCCGATATAAAAAATAATATAATTAAATTAAAAAACGCACAACTTATTTCCATTTAAGAAATTCGTCTGTGAAGAAATTAGAATTGTAAGATGAGCTAGAAATTTTTATATGATCCGAAATGATGTTTGATTATAAAATTACTTTATTTCCATACTAAATTGCTGGCAGTTGCATTTAGATAATTGCCTATATTAGCTTCTCCATTTTAAGATTATTTCAAAATACAGTCCTCTCTTCTGATTTTAAATTTAGACCGATTGTTTTGAAAATTTATCCTTGCGTTAAATTCTCTTCAAGTAATGTGTAAAAAATTTATAAGGAAAGTATTCAAATTATTTTTTAATGCTTGAAATATTTTGCAGAGTGATGAAAAACTTTATTGTACCCGATTCACTAATTTTATTTCAACATATTTATTTTATATGGATAATTTTATTTCACCTGTAACAAATATTTCTGTGTTTTAAATAGGTGCTAACTTTTAAGATGGAATCAATTTTTTAATTATTCTATTCACTTCATTGCATTTTTCGCCTGTTTTCGATTGACATAAAAGCAAAACATGCCTGTGACAAATGTTGTAGAAGCATTTATAATATTTTTATGCTTATAATATGTTTAAGACAAAGTTGTTTTCATTTCATTTCAAATGTGTGTAAGAAAAAAGAAATGTTTTTGAAAAGCTGGGAATTTGTGTACAGAATCTAATTTAAATCTATTAGAGAAGAAAATAGTTAATAAAACATAACGAATCATTGAAACTTTCATTTATATAATATCTCCAATCTAATTGTAGTGCATAATCTATTTATACAGCAAGAAATAGATATATACTTGTAAATGGAAATTGCTATAAATATTATGAAGAATTTTATTTTATGATGTTTGACTGAATAAATAGGTTGCTTAAAGCATAACTGATTTTTACATTCTTATGCAGTCCTCTCTCAAATTTGTCATATTCAGAAAAATATTCTTAGTGTACCAATATTTTAATTAAAAAAATTCATTCTTCAGCTACCAAATCTGATCAATTTATGAATATTTGAATTTCATTATTTTAGAACAATAAATGGCCGAGTCGATTAAGAACCATGATTTGATTGTCGAATTTACTTCAAGATCGTCATTAAAATTGTCTAAAATCGCCTGAAATCATGATATAGATGCTTTATAACTCGTTCAGTTTTGGTTACAGAATAGTGGAATCTTTCCTCAGTTTAAACATTGTTTTTTTTTGAAAAATATTCATTATATAGATAAGAATATACATTAATAGATAAGAATATACATTAATAGATAAGAATATACATTAATAGATCCTTCATAAAAATGTACATATACAATGTTTTTCAAAAGAAATTTTACTGTCTCAAACTACAAAGGATAAAATTTTTAAAGCAATTTAGAACATTTTTCTAATTAGCCGTATATATCTATCACTAACAGTTCAGAAATTAGTTAGTGGCCCACGATTTGATTTCAACCCTGTATAGCAAGATTATACAGAATTCCTAATTTAAAATGATTGTAAAAATAGTACAGGATTTATGCAAATGTGTTTATTGACAAATAAAGAGCAATGAAAGAATATGAAAATTAATCACAAATATCATTTTAAACAAATTAATTACTTTGGAATAAAGTCAGGGGAGGGAAAATATTTTGCTTATTTGGTAGAAACTTAAATATGAAAAGTTAATACAATCAAATAGGTATCCAAACATAGTTTATGAAAGCTATTTCATGTGACTGACAATCAAAGTTGTCAAGCTTCTTTCCAATAATTACTTTCAGTAAAATTCTTATCATATTTGGGTCATATAAAATTCACCCAATGTTGAACTTGTTTAAAGTATTGAATTAACCTTTGTTTCCGTTCCAAGAATAGCAACATTTAAGAAATCCAATGTCAGTCATGCTATTAGAATTATGATTCTGTATTGCTTTATTTTAATTGCGAGGAAATTCTAAAAATTTCCTCCTCCTTAAATTTTAAAAACTTTGATTAGTAACTTTTGAAATATTTTGAAACGAAAAAGATCAGACGTGTTTAAAACTCCAACACTTTTTATAACTTCATAAAAAGAATAATGCATCTCTAAAAATGAAAAATTGTACATATTTATCATAAGAATGAATTATTATGAAAATTGAATGATTATTTATTTAATGAAAAATATTCAGAAAAGCATACTTTAATGAGAAACTAAGTTCAGACATGAATTTATATTTCGTAAAAAAAAAAATAGTTTTCCTTTTTATAAAAATGAATTCATTTTGCATTTCAGTTACAAATATTTATTAAAGGAATAAAATCACTATTTATGTTTTTAAGTAACATTAGTTTTCCTTTGTATAAGAAAAAAAATTGATTTTCCATTTCAATTGCAATGATTTATCAGAAGCATAAAATTAACATTTGTGCTGTTAAATTTTACTCACTGCCAGTTTCATAATTTTCCGATAAATGCATAAACATAATTAATAACAAGAACATTATCAACTAAAATCAACTCTTCTTCAACCTCTGAGAAAAATGTTTCCTCTGAATATAAATTCCTTCCATAGTTTTTTGAACCTTTGTAGCAGTTAGGTTCTTTAAGTAGAAGAAGTTCTCCTTCGGCACTGCCTTTTAGCTGACTTGCACTTTTGGACAAAGGAAAACGACGATTTCGAGCTTTTTCCAAAGCTGATTATTTCAAAATTCCGAATTGATTACAGATGTTTCTTGTTATTTCTTGTTCGCATGAATATTGCCCGTCTCTACGAATATTTTATTCTGTAGCATGAAAACGGAATATCTTTTCGCCGTTTTGACAATTGTTTTCACTGACATCTGATATCATAAATATGTAGCTAATGGTTAGTTTTAATTGATTTTTTATATTGATAAAAAATGCAAGGTGAACCACTGAAGATAATATTTTTATTTAGCGTAATTCTTCATAAGCCTAAAATATAGTAGCATATTTATTTGTTTGATGTATACTTTTTATCTCATGAATAAATGTTTAAAATAATAACATATTTCCTATTACAAACTGTTTCTGTTTTGCTATTCTTTCAATATCATCTTTTACTACTCTTTTCCAGTTTTCCAATTCAATTCTTATGTTTATGAAACAAAAGAAATACTTTATTGAAATCAATTCTGTTTTTGTAATGATATTTTTATGACCAATATATTTTAATAGTCTTTTTCTTTTAATTAAATCAGATATTTTCTAAACATATCAAAAAATATATTGCCAAAAATATATAAAAAAAATATCATTTGTTAACATATTTATTTAAGATTATCCATCAGTTATAAAATAAATACATGTTAATGTTTAAATATATTTTTATTTCATCAACACTTTTTAATTTGACTAAATTCAGAATTTTGTATGCCTAAAACATGTATTAAAGAGAAATTCAAATTTTAAAGGCCTGTTACTTCTTTTACAAAGTACTTTTACTATGTATATTCCAAATTACATTTCTTTATATATTATTCAAATTCAAATTTCAAATAATTTAAAAAATATTTTTGAGGTCACAGTTTTGGAGAAATTGAATATTTTCACTAATGAAATTTTTATCCTATTCGCTTCTTCTTATAATATTTTCCTTTAGATAATACAATAGTTCTTAAACAAACATTTTTAAGGAACAGAAACCCTAAATATTTACCATTCTTAATTATGCCATTAGCGATGATGATCATTAAAATTTAAAGATTTTCTATGTTTAAAATGCCCATTAAATATGTTGATTTGATCGCAACATTATTTTCAGGATAAAGTTAAAAGAAAATTTTAATTATCTTAAGAAATAAAAAAAATACTCATTTAATAAGAGAGAGTAGTAATATAATAAGAGAGTTTATTTTAGTAATTATTTCTAGAAACGAATTTACGAAGGAAATATTTTTCTTAAAAGTTTACGGTTGTCAGCGTAACGAAAAATACATTCCTTGTTATATAAAAAACAGTAACTGTAGAATCAGTTTTACCGATAAACAAAATTTGTAGTTTAAGTTTTAGGTTTCATCCGCTTACGAAAGTCTCTTTTATAATGATAGAAACAACATATTAAATAACAAGAATGTTTTTGACTTTATGGACTCTACTTAAGGTATCCGACTACGTTAAAAGCACTGGTTATCGACCACATTGGCGAATTCTTTTTTTATTATTACTTCTTGTAGTTCAGAATTTCCTCTTTCCAAAATAGGATCTTTTCTAGGAAAAGGAAAGCATGGCCTATCATCCAGGAGAATTTTTAACAATTCTTAGCTAAAATTTGTCTTCAACCTCAATTTTCTTAAAACTTTAATTTTCATAAAAATTCTCCACCGTTAACATGATATCTCAAAAGCTAATAGAGGTAATTACATAAAAATTTCAGCTTGTGTTTTAAATAATATGGGCAATGAAATTAACCAAAAGTTTTATTGTTGGTGAAATACTTTTTCATTTTTAGGTGTTTTTAGAAAAATTAAGTTGTAAATTTATGTAAAAAATGTATATATAAGTATATTTTTACACATAACTTCTTTGCATCTCAAAATGTTTCTCAGATTTTGGTTCATTTAATTCATCATTATATTCTATAACTTGTGTAAAAAGAATAATAGGATTGCTACATGACAATTTTGTGTAGACTGTTAACCGTTTTGGTGAAATTTCATTAACATTTACTACAAATTTTCCGCTTTCTCAAATTATATAATATTTTCAAATAATTTTTTTGTATTTATAGAGTTTATAATTGACAATACATCTAAAAACCATAAATAGTTTTTTAAAAAATCCAATTTTTCAAAAATAGAATGTAGTCGAATAAGGAATAAACAAGTTTTAAAAATTTATGGAGCTGTAAATAGTAAAAGATTTTTTTTTAAATAAAATAATGTGTAGGAAAATCAATTTACTCCATGCATATTTAAAATCAGAGGACATATTCGAAATATATGTTTATTAATTAAGCCGAGATTAAACCTTTTTTAATATATTGATATAAATGAAACATAATCGGTTTTAGCTAAGGTCAATATTATTTTTTAATTCATTCCTCAGAAGAGCAATTAGAATTATTTTAATGAAATTATTAAATTGATATTTCATCAAATTTTCAATGATTTCCGCATCTATTTTCTTTAATGTAATCAATGATTCACAAAATCTTCTTTCAAATTTTACATTTTATTAGAGACTCTGATCACAATTCAAATCATTCTTCAAAGTAATAATTCAAATCTACCTATTGCATAACTTTTACCTAAGAATTACAATTAAATATTGTAATGTACAAGTCACAGTCTGTTTCAAATTTGCAAAGTCTGAAATTTATATTGCTTTTTGATATTCAATTTCAATTAATGCCTTATTCGTCGTTAGGTCTTCAAGTTTATTTGAAGCCATATTGCAGAATCCATCTCATCTTACTTGATATGTTAATTTTTAACCATATATTTTTTTATATCTGAATGTCATGTTCTCAAAGCTTACATTCGTCAATCATTTTTTATACTGGCTATTTTCACACATTGAAAGCCAAAATTTTTTTTTCAAACTTGGCTAAAGCTAAATATATAATCAGTAATTCAAGCCTGGTTTCACGCAATTGTGATCAAATATTCAAAAATATAATAAAATGTATTAGAACAGGAACAATGACAAATTTAGTTTTCTGTAACATTTTGAATTTTGTTACATTATTATCTTTTTATTTAATTTTTATCATGCGAAAACATGATTCAACAGGATGATGTTTACAAATAAATCTTTCCATGACCGCCAAGAGTGAAAATGAATCAATTTTAATTAAAGATTTTCAAAATTTGAGCTAACCCTTTTCATGGAGAGTAGTGGACAATCAAGTCATGATTTGAATGTGACATCCAGCAGGCACATAGGAACACCACATGATGGATAGATAATACACTATTAAAAGTCCTTACCCGTTCACAAAGCATAATTAGCTTTGGAAATGTCAGGTTGGAAGTATGTAAAATGATATACGGCAATATGTTCAGAAAATCAGCAACTGGGTGAGTTTGAGATAGAAGTAAAAAGGTTGTCTTGAGTTTCCCGAATGATATAATAAATGCAATTAAAATTTAATATTATATTACATTTTGAGTATAACAAAAGATTCATTTATTTTCAAAATGTTATGTATTCAAAGGCATTACACGTACAAATATGAGTGATACAGGAAAATAATCACAAAATCGCCAAATTTTCGGCGTACTGTACAAATATTCTTCGACGTACGCCTCATGTGTCACGTAATACATTTTTGGAGATAACTGAACTCGTTCACGCATTTGGCATTGAAAATCCAACTGCAATTATGTTACGTGAAATATATTCATTAGAGATTAATGTCTTTTGTGCAGTTTCTTAGACAAAGGTATAAATTATTTTTCTTTGCATATATTATTACAATTGCCCTTTTTTGCTTTGCAAAAATGGTAATTGCAAACCATAAGCTTACTAGTAGATATTTTTGGTATAAGTATTCAGATAAAGCTTACTCATCATCTTATCCCAGCTGGAAACTTTTAAAAACCTATTTTTCTGATAGGATCAATAAAACTAAGAGATAGATAAATATTGATTATTAAAAATGTATTGTCTAAGGTAATTCTATATAAAAAAAAAAAATATAATCCCGAAATCTGATGTTTCGCCCTTTGAAAACTATAACTCGTCAGACAAGTGGTTTAGTGGCTAGCAGTATCCGTAAAATCATGAAGTTCGAGTAATATCAACAGAAACTGGTTCATTTGTTTTATTTTGCCCAGCTCGTTAACTTGCCCCGGTCTCCCCTGTCTACTAGAGTCATGTTCATTTGAAAATCATGGAAAAGTTTTAAAGATAGTTCAGAGATGTAAGAACGAATCCTTTTTACAATAGAACATGGGATTTGAAACCCAAAGGGGGGGATAGATCTTTACCAGTTAATTAATTATGGACAAGTGATTGGACATTTGCCGGATATACTCGATAAAGTCTTCACCACAAGTTATATGAAGCATAAGTATGCAGTTGTACATCAACATAATTAAATAATAGGTAAAGCGCGTATTGGTTAGATATTTGAACACTTACCTTAATTACCCCAAAGGCTTGTTCTTGATACTTCGTTATACTTGGAGTTGTGTCTTCCATGCTACTCAGAACTTACAATTGTCTGATTCATAAAACTGCTCTTATGCTTGCTTTTGTGAATTTCTGTTTCTTCAATCTTGTGAAGCGCACTTTATCTGGTTCAGTTTTTTTTTTCTTTGCCTTAATTGCCTGACAATGAGCCCTTTGAAGCATTGTGAACCTTGATGAACTTATGATCTTCTGTAAGATTTAATTATTTCTATATACGTAACCTGCCCTTAAAAATTCTCCCTGATTTTCAAATACCTTGTAGGTGATTTATTATGATTATGTATTCACGTGAATTTAATTTGTTTTAAACATACTTTATTTTCGTAATTTTTGAGACATTCACAAAAAAAAAATCAGGCAATGATGTTAGAATAAAATCAAAATCTGCAGTCATTTTATTAAATGTCGAAATTTTCTTTCAACATTTCTTATGTGGGAAACATAACAGATCCAAAAACTACGATGTCGGAAAGAAGCGTCCGCTTTTTTAAGAAAATGCTTCAGAGAGTTTTCAAAAAGAAAAATCTGGAAAAAATTCAGCAGGAAAAAAAATCTTTCGTTACCTCTGCTTTAATGAGATGCTTTTATGGTCAAATAATTAATAAGAGGTCGTTTTTCTATGCTTAAGAACAGTCTAGATTGAATACACACATTGTTGCCGCAAATTTTCTCCAATTACGAATCAGGTTTTCTGTCACCATCGCTTCATTTTTTTTTAACTCAACAAGAATAAAATACAGCTCAGTTCCGCCTGGCCAAAGCTTCATTTTCTCTTACACTCGCTTTTTAATGGTGTACATTTATTTCAATATGCATGTTGACAGTATGACGTGTATTTAGTTGCGAAACATTAACAGGTTATTTGTTATCATTAACTTATTTTTCAGCTTAACCGCTAAGAATAAAGGTAACGAAATTTATCATTTATAAATATAATTAGGATTCAGTTTAAAGTAAGGTTGAGTTTTTGAAGTCAGATGACTTAGGTTAAAGATTAATAATATAACATAGTTAGGGAAGTTAAAATTTCCTACCTTTACAATATTTGAACTATGAGACACTAATTTAAATATTTTACGTGTTTTTGATTCGGAACACTTATTTTCGTATAAGGTATAAGGACAATATATTTACCTTATTTTTAACTTTCTCCAAATATTTCCATGAAAATAGCATACTTTAAAAACATGATATGATGTGCCATCATAAAAAATAGTAAACATATATTCTCTTTTAGTATTAAAAAGAAGAAACATTTTAAATATTTTCTACTTAACCTTTATAATTCATTATTTTAAATAATATGGTAGGCTGGGATATCCTGGTTGGTAGAGCGTTGGATTCGCGTCCCTTAGGTTGCCAGTTCGAACTCCGCCGGCCGAAAATTCCCCTCGTGCTTGGTGTCTGACGCGCGTATAAATCTGTCGTGGTCATAAAGTCCATGTCGAGAGTAATACCACTTGGGGTACTGGATCAGGGGTGATTGTTCTCTGATTCAGGTCTGATGCGTGAACGAAGTCCACCCCCTAAAAAGGGTTGTGAAATGCGTGTAGCTAAGTCGTTCTCTTGGCCTTAGATGGTTCTACTATAGAAGGAAGAGGCGCTCCTCCTCAGGCTTAAATCGGCTGTCTTCGACCAGTGGGCTTGTCCATGGCAAGTGCCATAGGAAACAACAAGTAATACGGTATTTTGAAATCAGTTCAAACCAGTGAAAGAATTCAAACCAGGTGTCACCACTGGTGTGAAATCAAATTCTCATACGATTAATAGATTAACTAATAATTAATTCTGAATATATTGAACTTGTGCAGAGTCGTAGTCGTGCACAAAATATCAAAAATACCATATCTCAGAAAGTAAGTAAAAAAATCAATTACGGTCATGTTAAACAAAAGTGGCTCAAAATAACACTACTGTCTGCAATATTATTCGTAGTTTTTTTTTTTCAATTTAAAATAAATTTAATCAAATTCAATTCAAAATTACAACATTTAAGCATCTGAATTACAAGATATTTATTAGCCAAAATTTGCAAATAGAAGAGTCAGATTTTATTTAAGATTCAATTGGTTATCAGCAAGAAATTCAATACGCTTTCTTAGTAGATTTAATAACCTTCATTTTTCATATAAAGATTCGGAAGACGAAGAAATATAAATCATTTGAAATTACAAGCATTTGTTGATTAAGAATAAAAATAAATGATTTAAATTATATCAAAATTTTCACAAAAGGAATTTTCTCGATTTCAATTGAAAAACTAAAACATTTTCAACATTTATCATTGCATATATTTTACAGAACGAATAATTATCTTTTATTTTTAAGTAATCTAATTAAATTTCCGAGTAACATTTTTATGAAACAGCAATGTTAAAAAAATTCGATTGTTTTTATATAACTAATCATAGAACATCTACTAAATGTGTAGCAAATATTTTCATTTTCTTTACTATTGTCCGATTGTTCTTCCATTATTCTTTAATTCTTGGGAGTCACTACTGATTCCCAGTGTCATTTTACATAACACTTTTGAAAAATATTTTTTGGCGTATTAGAGTTTTTTGATCCAAGTCAGTCATTTGATCTAATTCAATTAGATGATTCAGGTACTTAGAATGCAATTGAAATAAAATCTTATTTATTTTCAAACTAGGAGTTCCTATTAGATTAGAATTTTCCAACGAATTGTGGGATTTTTTTCACGTTTGATTATTATCATTTGCTGTTGATCCTCTTTTGTTTGCGAATTAACTCGAAATAAAGCTCACAGATAAAAGAGAAAGAATATGATAATTGATTTATTTTCTTTTTAAGTAAATACCGAGTAAATCAAATCGAAGTCGCGTTTATTTTTAGTTTTTAAAATGCCAATTTAGAAATTAGATGGCATCCCAATTACTTTCACCCTCCCTAGTTCTGTGATAGGAAATAAAAGAAATTTCACTACGAAACGAGGAAAAGAAGAAAAAACATGTTATTGTATCGCAAATATATAAACAATATTCATACTTCGCTTAAAAATGTCGTTTCCTTTATTTCCTCTGTAGAGCTTAATTTTATTGAAAATTACATCCATATATTATTTTATTATCCGTATATTATTATTTTATCCATATATTATTAATTTATCATCCGTATATTATTAATTAATCATCCGCATATTATTATTTGATCCATATATTATTAATTTATCATCCGTATATTATTATTAGGTCCATATATTATTAATTTATCATCCGTATATTATTATTTTATTGCATTTAACTACAAATATATTTCGAGTCATTTTACTTCCTATCAATAATGCTTATAAATTAATTTTTTGTATATAAATAACGTTTCATTAGGTTTTTTTCATTCTAAATAGCTAATTGTATTTAAAAATCAATCTAATATGCAATGGAGTATTCAAGTACTCATATAAATGTAGTAGGGCACAAAAATTATTAAATAAACCATGATCATAAGACAAAATATGATAAAAATTACAAATTTACGTGCATTACATTGATTGAAATTTGATATTATTATGCAAGATTAATGGCAATTAAATATCTCAATTCAGACAAGTATAGTTTTGTAATACCACTAACGCTATCTAATTAAATAAACCTTTCCTTCGTTTGCTTTTTTTTATTTAAGAAGCTTTGGAACAATTATTTCCTAGCATTTTTCAAAATAGTTGCTCCTTATAAGCGTCACTTTCAATGCATTGAAGCAGATAATGATAATTACTTAAAATGAATTGACAGAGAACACTACTTTTAAAATATTTGACACCTTCTAAATATTTAAGAAAATGCAAAATATTGAAGGAAACGTATATTTTTAAAAAGTTTTAATGATAATTTTATTTGTATTCATATTATGACTGAAAAATTTACTCCTTAATAGATTCATTAAGACTTAACAGTTCACCGAACTTTTTCTATCTGCTTTACAACCACAATTTAAACAAAGATTTCTCATTTAACTCCCTCAAATACGAATGGGATTAATTTACGTTCCATTGAGCATTCGTTCACAACTCAGAATCTTTTTATCTCTGATTTGCTCCAGCAAATCTGTAAATGATGATTTAAGAGCGAAAAAATCTATTAATTCTTAATCGCTGCTACATAATCCCAATGTACAGTTAACTGTAGATGAAGTATAAAAAATTACATGTAGCACAAAATTATTACAAACTTGAATTTTGCGTCTTTTACAAATAATTATACAATTTTCTCTTCTTTAAATCAGTAAGATCTTGTACATCTGTAAGTAACTTCTGTTTATTCTCTAAGAATAATAATATCAAGGAAATATATTATTATTTTTATATTTAAAAAAATTAAAAATATTGAAAACGTATATTTAAAAAATTTTAATGATAATTTTATTTGCATCCATATTATTTCTGCAAGGATAAACTCCTTAAGAGATTCGTCCGTTAAATGTTCATTAAGATGTAACAGTTCACTGGACTTTTCTGTCTGCCTTAAAACCACATTTTAAACAAAGATTTCTCATTTAACTCCCGCAAATACGAATTGGATTAATTTACGTTCTATTGAGCATCCGCTCCCACTTCGGATTCTTTTTATCTCTGATTTGCTCAGCAAACCTGGAAATGATGATTTAAGCACGAAAAAATCAATTAATTCTTAATCGCCGTTGCATAATCTAGATGTACAGTTCCTCTAGGGGAATTCCTCAGATGTTCCTCCTCGAAAGAAAGAACTGAAGGAAACTCAAATTATGGAATAAAAGAAGTTTCTAAGATAGCTCTGAAACACAATTGAGAAATTTCGAATAAAATAATTGGATTCAAATTTTTATTTACTAACTTATATAAAATTTCTGTGGGATATATACGAATAAAGGGTTAATATTGAAATCTTAAACCCTCGTAAAAAATTAAATAGTAACTTTAATTGTTTGAATTATTACTCATTGTTTTCACAAGATGTAGAAATACTTCTTTTTCAATGTTTATAGGATCGTTCTTTATTTTTGGTAATTTTCCTAATTTTCATTTCCGTAACTTTATGTAATCAATGAAAAAAAAGAAGTTTTCTTAATTTTTTTTTCGAATTGAAAGATCTCATTAGAATTAGATGCATAACTTCTCTATTTTAAAAATAAATTTTAAATAAACATTTTCTTTTTTAACTTCAGATGTAGTATAAAATTTTATATGTAGCACGAAATTATTACAAGTTTGAATTTTGTTTCATATAGAAATAATTATACAATATTCTCTTCTGCAATTCAGTAAGATTTTATAAATCTGTAACTTCTGTTATTCTCTAAGAATAATAATATAAAGCTTTCACCATTTAAAAAATTCAAAAGAATAAACTTTTGATCATATCAAACGTGCTGTACCCATGTATTTTAGAATTGGCTTCACCGCATCCAATGAAAAAGCGAAGTTACTGCTCGGTACAAGACAAACGTAGTAAATTGTAAGATGGCAATGCTATGTTATATTATTCTTGTTTGAAGTCATATAAGTTAACACTTTTAGAACTCAGAGTAAACGAGTAGAGCTTCAATTTCTTAAAGGCATCAATCTTAGCCTTAATGATGAAAAAAAATTTATTGTTTCAAAATCGTTATTTTTAACTTTACATGAAATTAATTCCGAGTTAAATCAGCATTCATTTCAAGTGAATGATGTTTTTTTTTGAATGTATAACTAAAATAAGTTTTAATGATTTGTCCCTCCGTGTCGATCAATATTCACACTACAAGCATTTTATCTTTTAACCCTTAACTGGGGAGTTGCGGTCTAAAGGTCCGCTAAAGATGGACTTTCGGTCACCCCTATTCTATTTTTTGCTCAATCGAATGGATTGACCCTGTAGCTTCCTGTTACGTGACGTTCACTACACGTGCACTTTTTCAGCCGGTTTCATCGGATGTTTTTTTTTTTTAAATATTTCAGCTGTTTCTTAGCGCGACGTCTGTGAGACCGCATCTCCCTTTTAATGTTTCAGTTTTATACAATGCTTAGCACAGGGCTCTAAAACTTGGTGCTCGAAACAACATTCAACCTACTGATCCTAGTTATAAAGCAGAGCTCCAGAGACTTTTAAATGAAGCAAACAGAGATTTTAGTGATGAGTACAAATAATTTTTTCAGTGAAAGTTCTCATTCAGCTGATTCTGATGTGTAAGCTGAGATATAATTAATTAATTTTTCTAGTGATAATGGATTTTTAAAAATTTATAAAATATATTAATATACCAAGAGAAATATCTACAGAATTTATAGGATGATTTTTATACTTGTAATTAACCTGCATGTTTAAAATGCTTTTGAAAATCGATGATGCCAATAAAAAAATGGGCCAATTTTACCCATTGTCAAATTGTGTTTTTTTTTTTTTCATATAATTGTTGAATTTTTCCTTATATTGTTTTCGATATACCTTTGTATACTGGAAAAACAAATATGATTTAAAAAATAATAAGGAATAGGTCGTTTTTTGTTTCAAGAATATTATTTGTTGCAGCATGTAATTTGAGAAGGAAATGTACGTTCCAACGCAATTACTTTTCTCAATGATAAGATATTTTGAAAAATGTTTAAAACATGTTTATATGTCAAAAAAATATCTGCAGAATATATTGACAGATTATCATACTAATACTTTTATTAGAAAATTTAATTTTAGTGTAAAGAAAATGCGGTCTGCCAGACCGCACCTCCCCAGTTAGGTCCTAAATTTTCCCCTCCCCAGTAAAGGGTTAAGAAATGTTTGTGAACCTTCAGTTTAATTCTGATTTTTTTAGATAGTTTTTAAAGAAATAATTTCTCAAATAGCTTATTAAATTTGCTTCATTTGTAGTTTCAACTTTCCACTCATTTTATTTTAGTTGGTATACTGTGTTTATGAAGAAATTCTAATGATTGAAGAGATTTTATATATTTTTCTTAAATAGATACCATGAGATATCCGCAAATATCAAATTTGTAAAACTTTTGAGATCTTACTTCGATGTTAATAATTTTTACTTTTATTTACAATATTATCATGCCCAATTGATTCTGAATCGCAGGAAATGTTCTAGTAGATTTTTTTATATTACTGCATAAATATTTTATGAACGAAAGCTACTGATCACCTTTTTGACTACCTTACTACAAATATCTCAGTCATTATACATATTTCTTCATTCTATCCATAAATTGTAAATTTAATCAGGTTTGTCTTTCTTCTATGATATTGGTCGAATCGATTGCAACTTTCATATAATGTATAATGTCATTTACATAATAATAAGTGAATTTTATTATCTTTTAAACAATCTTTCTTAAAAGATGAATTGTATTCAATAGTCTTTACAGATTTTTATAACAAGTTTGAATCAAAGGATATTTTATGATGCATGCGCAGTGTTTGCTTAAAAATTATATGAATATTATATCAACATTTATCAGAAAAATAATATTTAAAACTAATTCAAAAATTCTTATATGATCCCACTTTCACAATAAGTTTCTACAAAATGAACATGCCTCAAACGTTTACATGAAGACGAGTTTTTTAATTAGATCGGTTATTGAATTTAAGCCACGGTGTCAAAATAAAACCACTGCTTTGGCAACAAATGCCATAAAACGGCATAACTTTTGCTATAAATAATTAGCTAAATCTTTTCCAAAATGATTGAAATGAATTCAGATAAACCATCTTCTATGAAATAATCCTTTTATTATTCTGAGAGAATACAAACAATGCAAGAATTGATTAACCATAGAAGAAAATAAATTCAAAAATATGATATCATTTTCTTTATTTTTATTCTTTAAATTATATTTACAAAATTATGAAATATTTCTTCAAACTTTTTATTTGAAAATAAAATTTAAAAGAAAGGGTGATTAAAATGGGAAAATATAAATACTTTCAGTTAAGAGCGTTATTAAAATTTATATGAAATGAGAAGTAAGTAAAGTAAAGAATATATGTAAGGAAGCGGGAATTTCTTTGTTTCTCAACGTTTTTCTCAAATAAAGAACATGGCTGGAATAAAAAGTCACTGGACTATCTACATATTCATTCTTTAGTTTCCCAACTATCGATAACCTGCTTAAAGAAACCAACTCCTCAGCGTTTACCGAAATCGGTACCTGTCCAAAGTGACACATCTCATTGCGAAGTCGCAAAGATTAAAACTTGCAGTCCGCAGAGAACCCAGCAAATATTTACCCAAGTATCAACGAGGGTCGCCGTAGCGTCTCTATCTCGGCAAGTAACTACCGATGAGTGAATATAACCCTGACCAACTGGACGCTTTCTGAAATACTATTGACACTATCGTTCGTGAGTAAACACTTTCAACAAATGCACACTTTCGGAATCATTTCGACTAAGATCACTTTGCTCTAGAGTGGATATTTCACAACTTTACCACGGAAGAGGCGAATTTCTACCACTTTATTTGACCATGAAAGTGTGACGCTATCACACCGATTTAATACCCTGAAAATACTAGTATCAATAACAGGATTTGTTAGGGTGTGAAGAGCAAGTAATATGTCCCATTTATATTTTTTCAAAAAGATCAATGGTTTGTAGTGGAATGAATAACTTTTATAGAAGAGACATAGCATTTCGAATGACTTATCAGCGAATAATAAATTGATTTCGAGTAAATACACTATATCATTGAAACTTATTTAAAACGTGAATCATTTTTTATGCAAAAGTGCCTTTTATTTAAAATTTACTTTGTTGAGTAGTTCATTTTCAGGAATTGCTGATATTTTGAAAAATATTTATTTTAGTTTTAGTTATAGGAAATATATTTTCCACATTAACTATTTCTAAAATGCTTAAGATGCCATGGATTATAAAAAATATTCTTTTAAATTGCACTATATAATAATATGATACGAGTTTTGAATAAGATACGAGTTTTAATTGTATGAGTTTTATGAAGCGTTTTTAATTTATTCTTGTAAGAGACATTATATCGGATGCCTCTCCTCAATTTTAAATGACATGACATATTTTTTTGCTTTTCTACCGATATTTTACAGACGCACTTGATTCATTCTATATTGACAAACTCGATATATTTAATTAAAATTCTTTGTAATGAACTTCCTCTCTCCATTATAAGATAATGCATACAAATAAATCTGTACAACTAAAAGTTAAATGCATTTAGAAAGAACAATTAAAAATAATTTGTACGCCAACATTTTTCCCCCTGAAAAAAGAATATTGTAAAATATTTTTTAAGATAACTCTAAACTTCATAAAAAATTGAAAATAATGATTAAACATTCTTCGATTCTTTTTATTTCAGAATTATTGAAAAACTTGAATTAAAATTGGAGTTATATTTTAAGTACATAATGAAGGAGTCAAATCGTTCTTTATGTTATAACGGCACATAAGCAATTCATTTAACTGTTTCTCATCTTCAAACGCCTTCACATACTTAACAGAATTATTAACTTGTTAATCTAAAGCTATTAATTGTTGGCTCGTTACAGTTTCGATCATTAATGGCCTCAAACGACGATTATATTCAACAATGGATTTTAAATGGATAAGCATTTCCAATCATTGCGGGTAAGCTATTAATGGCTGTATTTAGAAACGAAATAAAACATTCTAGAATTACGCTTCTGACTAAGCCTCATTTAGTTTTCTTATTATAATATTATTTGATTACTTACTTTCTTTAATTTGTATGTTAGAAAAATCTAAATCAAAATCTTTTCATACTTTAGTTTAAATTCAAATAAATGACAAGCTTATTATAAACAAATTTGTTCTCTATCTTTTACTCTTCAAAAAACTATTTTTCTTTTTTTCTTTTTTTAGATTGTTTCAAAATATATTAGTTTTGGGCTCAATATTTTTTGCACTCTTTTGGTTATTTTATTTTATTTTTGTAAAGATCTATTTTTCACTTATTTCCTGATGTATAAAGTACGGAAATATTATGTTTATTTTCCAAGACAATGCATTATTTGAATAACTCCAAAGCCTGATTATCGGTTTATCGGTTTGTTTAGTTACATTTTTATTCTATACTAGTGTGCCACCTGTTAGTGAATTTGGAAAAAAAATGATTTTACGATTTCACAATATTTGCAATGAATAATAAATTAAAAAGTAAAAACATAAAAAAGTAAATAAAAAATGACATTTGATGAAAATTTAATTGTAATGTAATGATGAAAATGTAACAAAATAACAACTATTTCTACCTTTAAGTATACTAATAAGAGTATATTTTGAAAACTTTTTTTGTTAAATTTAATATCATATTTAACAATTTCTAAACTAAAAATCACAGTGCAGCAACTTTATGTATGAAGCTTCAAAATTCTATCACTAAGAAATTTAAATCACAGAAATAGACACCAAAATCATACAAAATTATATATTTATAATTTGATGTTTACTTATGCTTTTCAGTTAATTATTGACTTATGTTTAAAGGTAAATAAACAACTGTTAAAATTTTAAGTTTAGGATATTTTTTATTCACCATATTATATTATATTATTTATTATTCATCATATTATTAATATTATTTATTATTCATC
>JAPMOR010089440.1:513351-549186 GCA_026543865.1 Argiope aurantia | reverse complement strand
CATATTATTAATATTATTTATTATTCATCATATTATTAATATTATTTCATCATATTCCTTCGATACTTATTATCTTTTCCCACTCTATTTTTAAAACTATTAACTCATTTTCTCTGATTTTTTTTCGTTTTCCTTAAAACATATTTGCAATATAGTATTATTACTATAAAAATAAAATACAACCTGATTTTCAAGTATAACGGAGAAAATAGACATAAGAAATATAAATGTAAGTATATAATCCCTTTTTTATTATTTTATGCCTTTTTTTTAAAAAAAAATAAGTAAATAAATTGATGTATATATAAATTAGAATTATTTGTAATTGAAACGCACATCATAAGTTCGGAAACGTTTCCTTAATTTTGTCCTAGATCAAGTTGATTCCAAAATAAAATACTTTGAAGAACTATTCTCTTAAGTAGATTATTTTTCATTTATATTCCAATCAACTGACAAATAAAATCGACCTTAAGATCTGCATGATGTCTTCATCTTGTTGGCATTATTTTCCAATATTGATACATTCTGAATATCGTATCCATTTGCATGCTATTAATGGTCGGTTCTAATTTTATTTGAGGAGATGGGAACAAAACTCATTGTGAGAAAGAGAGCACAATAGACAGACCGGTACACGGTATGGAAAAAATATAACCACCAATTACGAATAGTTTCTAGACAACAATCTGTGAAGACTATTTCGTCTTTACTTGATTGTGTCCTTATCGATTTCTCTTATAGGAAACGTGATAGAAATGCATCAAAAATAGTAAATTTCTTACTAGTACAAATCAGTTCCACATAGAACATTCCCTGTTTTAATAAAAAGTAATTTGTTGTTAAGATCTTTAACTTTCCAAGTAATTTTTTTAAATATTGACTTTCTTATTTGGATTATATTAATATTCAAAGCCATTTAATATTACATTCTCCCATTATACAAACTTATTTAAGATTTGTCTTGGTCTATAGCATATTACAGATGTTTTAGTTACGCAGTTTAAATCTTCGTATTTCCGATTTCTTTTAAACATGCATATAGGAATTTTAGGAACAAAACATATATTTTTATAACAATAAAATAAAAGTGACTATTTTTCTTAGAAATTTTGAAAACCTAGATATTTTAAGTATTTTAAAATATAATTATCAAAATAGATTTAGATTCGATATTTTACTAAATTCTTTTAGATCAAACGTTTGTATAAGAAGGAATTAAGCGATTACCTTACCAAATGACACAGGTAAGATGGTATGCGGTTCCTACGCCGCAGTAACCGGCATCATCCGTTGCCGCCTAAGTATTGTTTCCAGATCAATGTGATTTTGGCTTGAATGATAGATTATCGTACCAAATTCGGTAGTTTAATTATTGAGAGAGACAAATACTAAATCTAGTTATAAAATTCTTGAAAACTCCTCATGACAATACCAAACTAATTACTATTTTTAATTGTAATCACTCTTCTTTATAATCCTTTAAAAATTATTATATGAAAATATTAAAAATAGGAAGTGATGTTTAAGGGAGTGTAATTAGTTCTTCTTTTCTCTGAAAAAAATTATAAGGAAAGGATATCAAGGAAAAGTTTAAAAGAAAAATTACCTAATCTGCCACCAACATTATATTTTGAATTTCCATAAGAGTAAGAATCCTAGAATAAACAAACAAAATCTATTTCTTACATCGTTTAGGCATTCCTAAATGAAGAACAATAGGAATCTAGGATAATCAAATGAAATCAATTTCTTATATCGCTTGGATATTCCTTAATATAGAACCTTAGTTAGGAATTCTAGAATATATAAGGCAAAATCAATTTTTTACGTCATTTAGATATTCTTTAATGTAGCACCATAGCAGTTAGTTTGTAATGAAATAAATTAAAAGCTTACTAAAACATTAATTGTATAAATTCTGATTACAAAACACGTAATTAATGATAGACTTTGCATTTAGTTTTAAAGATATAAGGCCGTCAAATAAAACTTTTCTATCAGGAAATGAGCAAGGAATTCAAATGTCTAAAACAATACTTAATATATATTTTAATCTTCTTTACCCAAATGGTATTAACATATCAAATTAGAAGTACCTTAGGTGTATTGCTCAAATTCATCCTAAGAAATAAATTAGTACATATTTCAATGAAATTAAAAAAGGATTATGAAGGATAACAAAGGAAAGGAAATAAAAAAGGATTTCTTTTACATTAATCAATATATTAGAAAGTCAATGAGGGAAATATTTCTTTATTGTTAGTATTTTATTATGTTATATGTAAAATTAATCAGTGTCTTTACAAATTATAATATATGAAAATGCCAAAAATAAAAATATATATAATATTTGAATATTAATTATAGCATAATTATTAAAATGAGACTTGCATTTTAAATTTTCAGCAAAAATTATTTAATTAGAAGTACTTTACACTGAAAGAGAAATTAACTATAATCATCAGCATTATCTTGAAATCAGGCATATAATTCATTTCCTTAATTAATTATACAGGGGTATTGTTTCAAATTAAATGCAAAATTTGATAAAATCTATTCTGAACGAATTATTTCAGCTTCAATATCGGCATTCGTCTTAATAAAATTGTATTTTATTTTCGGGGAAAATGTTATTGATTGAAGGAAACTCAGTTGTTTAAACATTCAACTGATACTCAAACAGGGTTGCATTTTTCTCCGTTGCCGGCATGTTAAAAAATAAAATATATATATTCAAGCTGACTGAATTGTTTGACAGCGATAAACTTGTGTATAAAGAATGAAAAATTGCATCTCATCGACATCCAAAACTATAAATGATTAAAACTTTTTAAAAATTTCAAACAGAATTGCAAAAAGAACTTTGAAAACTAATAAATATCAAGAAAGCTTTAGCCTTATTTCATTTGAATTACGAATATTAACCTATCTGTTTTTACAAGTAAAATTTGAAAAAAAAACTGGATATAAACTCATGAAAATTGGAAAAAATGTGCAATAAATTGTTATTTGTCAATTTACATAATTTTAACATCAATTGCGACTAAATTATTACATATTTTCCATAAAATTCCATAAATGGAAAAAAATAACAAATTAAAGATATCTATTAAAAATGAATTAATGTGACTTCCATTTATGTAATGCACTGGTGGCTTCGATTTTCTGTATTTTCTAATATCTTGTTGGACACCGAAACGGGAAGCAAAAGCATTCAAGGAATAACGATTGTTTCAACTCATTTGATGGCTTCGAGGTCGCTCATGAAACAATCACGCGTCTTCGAAGGGAGTCCCAAATATACTCTACTGAATACAGGTCCAGAGATTTAGTTGGCCAGCCCATTCTTTCCATACCTTTAATCTCAGTCTATTCTTCAACCCGCCTTGTTCTGTGAATTCGAGCATAATCATCCATTTAGATAAATTCCTCATAAATATCACCAACATATGATCTGACATGTGGGTCTAAGTTCTCCTTTCTATGATGTAAAGCAGTGAAAGATCCACTATAGAGCACGGAGAGGTCATTGTGATCGCCAGAGATATTCCGGTCCAAATTATAATTCCACCTCGTCTATAATTGGCTCTTTCATCAGTGACTCTCCTTTCCTGCTTGTGAACAAACTACCTGAATCACTTTCCAGAGTAAATCTGGGCTCATCTGTGGAAAGTATAGAAATCCATCGATGTATGGTACTAGTCCATATTATGTGTTCTGTTGTCCACCATAAAAAGTGCGTCTCTATTGTTGATTAAGAAGGCAAACTACTTGAATCACTCTGTAGTGTAAATCTGGACTCATCTGTGAATAGTATAGAAATCCATCGATGCATAGTTCTAATCCAGGTAATATTTTCTGTTGTCTACCATAAAGGGTGCATCTCTATCCTTGATTATGAAGGATGAAAGGATGCATGTTGTTCTTTGTGCATTGTGGCTGTTGATATTCCCTTCTTTGCTGCGAAATTACCTGAAATTGCTTGAGACACAGCTCTTCGTAGGATCAAAATTACTAGAAAGGCAATTTTCTTCAAAGTTTGTAAAACGTGGCTGACTTGGTATATGCTTTGATGACTTAGAGCATGCTTTGAAACTGTACTAATGTATTGAAATTGGACCCATAACTCTTGGACAATTCCGCCGGACAAATTAAGCCTTTCAGTAGCATCAGATTGTATCAATGTCATTATCGAGAACCCGATTGTTCAACATTTTAATGCATCTTTTAAAGAACTTCTCTGAGACAAAACCGAAATATCTTTACAGATAAAATTGACTAGCAAACATTCACAGAAATCAGTAGTACATTACTAAAGCAAGAATTACGTTGCTATTTATTGTTTCTATCTTTATTTGCATTTATTTAATAGCGAACTTCAAACAACAGGATATGTCTGAACTTTTGGGTATCTGAGTAATTTAAAGCTCATAATTATAGATAACTTAATATTATTTCCAATGATATAAAAACCTTTTAAGTTTTCTGTAACTCTGAAGCATTTTCATTGTTTATTTTCCATTCATAGGGAATTTACAAACCCTTAATTATCAGCTGCATAATTGTAATCATTATAATCATTGCAATTTTATTACACGATGTTAAATATTTAATTTATGCAAAGGTTTAAGAAGAGACTCAAATTTTGTAATGTGAAATATGAAATGGATTTTGAAGCAAAATTCATAATTGTTAATGAACTTGAACTTGATAAATCATAATATTATAGCACTTGTTAAAATAAGTTTGCTTATGCGATTCTTCATATTTTTTTTAAATTATTATTAATGAATTTACTTTTTTCCCTAGGTTTCAGTTTGTAATTCAAGAAATTTATATAGTTTATGAACAATGTTCATGTAAATAAAATTCCAAATATTATTAAATCACAAGGTTATCAAAACAGTATTACTCTACCTGAAATTATTCTTTTAGTTTCGCTGTGAATAATTTTAATGATATAAGCTATCATGTTTTTATGAAATGTTTTTGAAAATGATATTAATTTCATGAACAAGTTTTTTTTCACTAGAACTAAAATTTTATATGAAAACCTAATAGTTAACATGTGACTTCAAAATCATTTTTCTTATGCAACTCTTTTATTATTAACAAAAATGTGACAAGTCTCTATATTGTTTCAAATCAAAATTTCATTTTCTTGTTTTAAATTATATACAACTACTTTTTATCATAATTATTTGAGAAATTAACTTACATAAATATTAGGCATAAACTACAAAATATGTATTTAAATAGTATGCAAGCCCTTTTTTTATTAGATATGAAACTTCTTAAAAATTTTAAGCAAGAAAGAAATTTATTATCTGTACTTGATATAATTTATCAATATTTATTTTTCAGGATTTTCGGTATTCCAAAGTAATGAAGTAAATAAAATATACTTACTAGCACGTATTCGTTAAGGAAACTAAAGGAAAGCATAAGTTATTTGTAGTCTTATGTGCAAAAAATTAATTAAATAATTAAAAGAAAAAAGATATGACTCATTAAATGATTTAATTTATCAAAAACTGTTACTGATATTTTAGAACTAAAATTGAAATACAAATGATTTAACACCCTTCTAGAACTCTTTAAAATAAAACCAAATGTAATTATAAAACTTTTAACTATATACATTTCCAGTTTGTTATTTGATAAAACCATTATTTGTATTAAATTAAGAGGTTGTGTATTTAATGTAGCGCATAAATTTCAGCTTTTAGACTTTCAAGAATTTTTAAATTATGTATTAATAATCATTTAGCAAACGATATACAATAGGCAAATTCTTTGAAACAGTGATGGCCTTAGTTTATTTATAAGAACAAAACGTTATATTCAGGAACGATATACCTTATATTCAGGAAATTTATGCGAACCCGTCCATATTTTTAATTCTGTTGATCAATAAATATAAACAAGATGAGATCATTTATTTCCTTCTATACCAAATGGGATATCTGAGTTTGTGAAAGCGTTTTGAAATGGCAAGCAGCATCTTATTGATTCGATTGTAGGCATTGCTATGCGCATCTTTCATTAATGACCGTAAATGGGCGTTCCTTCCTATTAGCTGATTGTACGTTCCACCCTATTCAACAACCGTGGCATCGTTAATATTAAAATAATATAAGACCTGCATTATGTGAACTGGGCATCACATAATGCAGGAATTTGTTCCATAACAAATTTCAAACATTTTGCACTATGTATCCAAAACTTCATTTATAAAGCTATTTCTATTTTAAACTATTTGTCTCATTATGCATATAATAAGAGGAATAGCATTTAGTGACATTTTATAGCAATTAAATTTCTTTCTACGAAGCTTGTGACATACTATAATTAGAGAGTATAGAATAATACCAGATTATTCAACTAGTAATGAATTAATTTCTTAGCTTTATTGAATTAACATTCTGTTTTGAAAAATGTATTTTGATATGAGCATCGTAATTTTGACATTTTATAGCAATTAAATTTCTTTATATGAAGCTTGTGAAATACTAAAATACTATAATTAGAGAGTATAGAATAATACCAGATTATTCAACTAGAATGAATTAATTTCTTAGTTTTATTGAATTAACATTCTGTTTTGAAAAAAGTATTTTGATATGAGCATCGTAATTCTTTATTTGTAATCTGAGTCTGAAGGCGGCATTTGACATGACATTCCAGTGGTATAGCGATGTTAAATAAGGCCTTGGCATAATACAATTTTATAGCTCCCCTTTGTCATTAAAGGTAAGAGGTTGTAATTGGTACTATTACTTTTTCACTCCTTTCCCATATTTCGCTTTCAAACTGTGATATAAACAAACTAATGTTTGTTTCTATAGCACTTACTCTCTGGATTTCCATATCGGTGAATTAATGTATCCTAGGTAAATCTTCGGGGAAATGAGGTTTAGAAGACTGCCGCCAATCCACCCTAGCCATTTTAAACTAACTGAGACCAGCAATAGTTTCTTATCTATTGGAAAAAAATATTTGAAGTAGTAAACGTATTATCTCTGATAGGTATTATTTTATTAAAAACTTTTTACAGGTTTTTCATTGAAATATCTGATGAAAATGTAATTTTGATGCCTTTAATTCGGTATCATACATAGAATATTATTTTAAATTTACATTAATCCGTCATTTCAAGGGTGTATCTTTTTCAGTTTTCAAATGCTTCTATTTGAACATAAAACTGTTCAAGATTTCTGTAAGTACTTCATATCATATCAAAAAAATCATATTTTTATATTTACAGAAGTTTTTAGCATGATTGCAAATAAAAAAGGAAGTTTTATTATCTATATTCTTAAAAGTTTTATATTTTAATATCTCTTATTATATATTTTTACTCTTGATTTGACATGAGTTTTTCAGAAATAAAAAAAAAATTAAAAGCGTATTAATTTACGAAATTTTCAAACTTATTAACGAAATTGCTTCGTACTTTAGTTTTAACTAGCCATCTCTGGCGACCAGCCAGTGCACCAATCTTAATGCTCGTTAAAATTTTAATAATTAAATATTTTATGTAACTCCTATTTTAATAGCTTCTTCATCAAAATATTTTATAGCTACAAATTTTGACAGTCATATAATTCATTTATAATATTATAAAGACCTTCAACCATAACGTAATATGTATCTCTCTAATTTTCTTCTAGCGCACGTAGAATTTATGCTTTAAATTAAAGTGGAAATGGTTGAATTGCAATTAATATAAGGAAATTTTTTACTGAAACGAAGCATTTTTTTAAAAATATGAGTTCTGAAAACAGAGTCCCATCTTTAGTGCCCATAAGGTTTAAACTAAACCTTATGGGCACTAAAGAATATCTTTCTTAATTTATGTAATATCTCAAGAAGTTTTCTACAAAATTTTTTTCAGATTCATCATGAACAGATGAATTAATTATCAATGTTTAGTTTTAAATGCATGAAACTCTAAGAAAATAAACAGAATCGTTTAAAATAATCGGTCGAAAACAGGTTAAGTCTTCAAAACGTCCGTATCCGTTGTCAACAGTCAGAACACAATGCGCATGCATGAATTTTCAACGCCAGTTATGGTAACGCAAATACTTGAATTTTTCTATGCCAGTTGGGGCAACGCTATGCAGATTAGAAATTTTTTATTTCATGTATTCTGTTTTATTTTAATTCAAAAGTACTTCAGAATGAATCAGAAAGATCGATTAATTAACAATGTTTAATTTTAAATGCATGAAACATTAAGAAAATAAACAGAATCGTTTGAAATAATCGGCCGGAAAATGTTAACCCTAGCCTCATTACTGTTGGGAAAAAAAAAAGAAAAGAAAGAAACGAAGCCTTACTCATTTGGCGGTGGGGAAAATGAATAGATTTTTTGGCGGGAAAGTTAGATTTTAATTAATAGTTAAAATTCTAATTAAAAATTCAAAAAAAGGAACCCCAGGTGCACATTCCCGACCTCCAAGGTATACATGTACCAAATTTGGTAGCTGTAGGTGAAATGGTCTGGCCTGTAGAGCGCCAACACACACACACACACACACACACATCGAGCTTTATATAAGTACTAGCCGCCTTTGGCGACCAGCCGGTTCGCCAGTATTACCGCTCGCTACAATTTTCAATTAAATATTTTAAGTAACTGGTCTCTTAATAGATTCTCAAACAAAACATTTTTAATCTTCAAACTTTGATAGTCATACCAAACTTATACTGTTGTTTAGATCGTTTCGTTCAATTTACTATATATATTTTGCTAATTTGTTGTCATTTCCGGTAAAACTTCAACTTTAATTTAAAGTGAAAATGATGAAATTGCAATTAATATTAACATATTTTTTAATAAAACCAAGCGTTTTATTTTATTTAGCATCTTTATTGTTATTTATTAATTATTATTATTGAATGTGAGTATTGCAAACAGAATCGCCCGGTATTTAAGTCTTATGTTAAATACAAAAGATTTTTGATAATTTATGTAATATCTCAAAGAATAATTCAACAAAAATTTCTAAGATTTAGCATAAAATTCAGTTTTTCGTTTTGCTTTCAAAAGGATTGAAATGAAATCAATAATAATATTTTGTTCCGTATTATAAATATATTTCAAAAATTATGAAATCTAAATTTAATACAGTAAGGTATCATATTCTGAGAAATATTCTAGACACGCCAAATTTTAAATAAATGAATGAATGTTTCTATTTTCCACAATCAACTAAGACTTATTTATTAAGTTTTGAATGTTAAAAATTTAGAAAAACTCAAAATTTTCATAATCTTAGGCGAATTAATCTTGAGAAACCTGCGCGCTGATTGGCGTATTTTCTTTGAAACGATCGATGGAAAATCTAAAATTATCCTTTTTTTTATTGAATAGTGATATTCAAATTTTCATCAGTCAGTTTAAGTGATCGATTTAGTTGATTGGAAATTAACTCTTTTTATTTAAAATATTAGTGTATCAAGAACATTTTGTTATTCGTGATTTCCACAGCAGAAGCTTTATGTAAAATCAAAAATTCGTTATTTATTAGAGCATTTATTGAATTAAGTAAAATATAATCATTTTCTATTTAAACCATTTTAGTATAACTGTTGTGTTCGTGCGTCAACAAAAATAGAATGCAGACAAACTTATTATGAAACTAAATCTTATTACATTGTAGATAATATTATCAAATTTACATCAACTTATTTTCATTCAAAATCCTAGCATCGTTTTTAAACAACAAATTAAAAGTTCCAAAAATATCACTGTTGCCAATCTGAATTTCACAACTATTTACAAAATAAAATTTATAATTATTAAAATAATCGTTTGCTACTTTTAAATAAAATATTTACGATTTATGTCGCAACATATCTGTGTCTTACTAAAGGTTTACAAATTAGCTGTGTGGCCCTGATTTGAATGGATATCCTGTTCATATTAAACAAAACTTGCCTTAAAATAAAACTGATTTATTGAATTAATAATATAGAGAGTGTAAAAGATCATAAAATAATTTTTCTTGAATTTATTTTTTAGAAAAAAATAGTACTTCTTATTTGTTTCATTTCCTACAGACGATTTCATTTCCAAAAAGATTTAATTTATTTTTAATTGGAGCTTTAATCAATGTGATGGCAACACTTTGAAAAAGTCTATTTTTTTCCCAGGAATGCGAAACATTTATATTTATTTTGTACGAAAGAAATTGTTGAAAAATAGAGTTAAAATATTTATTTAAAAATTCATTAAAAACAGAAATTTAATTTTGATGTTAAAGCATTGGTAGCATTTAAAAGATAAATTTTTGATCTTTAACTTGATGTAAAAATCTTTTTTGTGCGGTAATATTTTCGTAAGTTATAGCAGAAACACGCCAAAATTTCGCTTAAT
This sequence comes from Argiope aurantia, assembly GCA_026543865.1. NCBI lineage: Eukaryota > Metazoa > Arthropoda > Arachnida > Araneae > Araneidae > Argiope > Argiope aurantia. The sequence goes on along the minus strand of JAPMOR010089440.1, from coordinate 538,796 downwards.
TTTTAAATAAATACAATTCTAATTAAAAATTCGAAAAAATAACCCCCAGGTGCACATTCCCGGCCTCCAAGGTATACACGTGTCAAATTTGGTAGCTGTAGGTTGAATGGGCGCCAACATACACACACACACACACACACACACACACACACACACACACACACATTGAGCTTTATTATAAGTATAGATATAGATATAGATAGATTAGCAATGAACTTGAATTTCTTCAGTCTGAAAGAAGTTTTAAAAGTAAAAAGTTTCTAATACAGGGATATTTTTCCTTTATTCTATTTCTTTTGGAGTGAAATGTTATGAAATACATATCCAGAAAATATATTTCTGATCAATTATTAAATCATAACAAATTTCCATTTAAAGTTCTAAATTTAAATAATGATGCATTTCGTATGTTTGGAACTTAAAGCAAAATTTTTAAGATGGAAATATAAATATTTTATTTGAATATATGTTATATACTTGAATGTTCAAAGAGCCTGCTTTAATATTTATGTTTCTTTCCTTTTACATTCATCGTAAATCTTTTCAAGTCAGAAGAAAAGCACCATTGTGACAGCACATTGATTAAATATTTGAATGTTACTCTACATATTCCATTTTTGATAGCAAACGAAGAGGTCATTTTTCAGTATTAGCAACCGAAAACATAGAGCTATATTTTCTAAAATATGACGATAAAAATGTTCATTTTATCCAGTTTGCGAGAAGTTGACGCTGAAAATGCTCTAAAACTTTGTATCTAAACATTAAAATTTAAAGTGATTTTGTGTCTCTTCATTTTGCAGTGGGATGCTATGATTCACACTACGACAGAAATTCCGTGTCATCAAAGTGCAAAATAAAAAGTAACTCTGCTGTAAATATTATTTTTTTAAAAAACCCACCGAAAGTGATCAAAAATACCTTGTGAAAAGAAATGAAATCCGGTTGGCTTTATTGCATTCGTTTTCTAGATCTTTATTATTTTTTGTTGTTGTTGTTGTGTTGTTGTTCATCTGAACTTTCCCGTCTTATGCAACAAGAAGTTTGTTTTGGGGCAGATCACATAATTTTAAATCGCTATCCCGATGAAATCTAAGTCAGCCCATCCATTCCAAATTTCTTCGCCATACCAGTGGGACAATTTTCGATCCTTGACGTCAGTACAGTCGAAATAAACGACGGACTTTAGGTGGATTTCACTGTAAACCTAGAAAATTCAGATGACAAATAAAAAACCCCCAAACATGTAACATTCTAATATATGGTGTTTCTAACTTTTAAAAAACTCTTCTTCAATAATATTAATTGTTTAAAACTGAGAAAATTTCCTCTAGGCTCTTTTTTGCTTATGTAGCAGTGTATTCGAATAATGAATATGGTATTAATATTCATAGTGAGGTTTAGGGTTGCACTGTAAAAATAAAAATCAAGGATGCTTTTTTCTTTGGATTTTATAAAATTCTAAAAAATAGATTTGGGTATGATATCATATCTTTCTTTTTCATTTTCTCCTTTAAAATTTATTTCCACTTTTTAGATCACACTGAATCCGACAAAAAGAATTTTGAAATTATGCTTATGTTTCTGTCCATATAAGGAAGAATGTCCTAATATAAAATACTTTCCCAATACGAAATTTTTCCGAATCTTTACCTTTCGTTTATATGGTGAGACAACATATTTAAAACTACAGTATGGGTCGTCTTGCTGCAAGTTAGATTAATTGTACGAATACTGGACAGATTCTAGAGAAAATAATAGTAGGTGGCGAAAGATACATGAGTGTTTTATTTTTATTTATTCATTTTGAATGCGGACACGAAAGCTGAAACACAGAAAGAAAGGAATAGGTGGAAATTGTCATTTGTGTAAAACGCGTGATTTGTAAATATGCATAAAACTTTTAACTACATCTGTCAGCGGAAGACTTTTTGTCTGTCTGTGTATTTGTTACTGTGACACTTCAAGAACGCAATGAACTTGATGAATTAAATTTTACATGTGGGTTCTAAATTAAAATTACATATAAATAAAAAAAATGGAAAAAATTTAATTACAGATTATATCCATATATATGTGAAAGTGATAGTTCAGAATTATATCGAATCCTTACACCTAAATTATAGATTTGTATAAAATTTTACCTCAAATTAATCAATGCAAATGGTACTGTTATAAAACGAGTACTCGATTCTCTTCAGTAAGCGGGGATAGGAAGAATATGCTTGATGTTATGGGGATACGAAATTTGCGAGAAAATAGAACGGTGAATACATAATGACAAGAAGAACCATACTTCATAGAAATATGGATCTTTTGGTCATTTTGATCGAGAATTTTCACTTAACACAGTTCATGCGACCAAATATTTTGAGGATAGTACTTATCACATTTCTCATGCTTCCCAATCACATATGTTCTATGAAAATGTATTTTCACCAAAAGCATATTCTACAAATTACCCTAAATAAACGCATGCTCAGTTCAAGCATTTCTGAAGTGTTCTATTACTTAGTTAAAACTGTATCTTCTAGTATTTGATATTTTTATTTTGAAAATTTTACCTTCTTAAAAATATTATCTCTTAATATGGGTTCTCTTAATATCTAGATTATTATTAAACTATTTTGAATCACATAAAATGGTAGAATATTTCACAAAGTAAAAGAAAAAAATATCAAAGAATTAATAAACAGAATTATTGTTTGGCGATCTCAAATTTTAAATAATTAAACTTTAGTGAGATACTGCCTTGGTTTAAAAAAACCATATTATTACTTGAATTTCTTATTAAGAGTAGCTAATCATGATGAATTATGGTAACATTGAATTCTTATTAAGTATGTCTAATCAATGATGTGTTATTACAACTTCCAATTCTTATTAAATGTTTTAATCAATGATGTATTATTGTAACTTTCAAGAACTTGGCAATCGGCAAAATGTTGTTGATGTATAGTTAGGAATATTTTTCTTAAATTAAAATTACATAATTTGATTTCAAGCTCCTTAAATAATGAGGTGTTTTTTCTGAAGCATTCACTCTTTGGGGAATTTATACACTAGTTCTTAGTGGTTTACTTGTTAATATTTATCTTTTATTGTCATTTCACAATACACAATGATATGCTTAATATATTTTTCAACAAATTCTCGAGAAGAATATGCTTTTAAATTTTAGCATTTTATCTTCACCTTTTAAGAAAAAGGATTCTTGAATTTCAGAGTTGAATCTGTTTATGTTGCTGAAGCAATCTGTTCAAATCCTGTACCATTATTTCTGTTCCAACAAAAGTAGTCGTGACGAACGGAGCTCAAATGCATTCCACTTGAAGAGTTTTCTGAAAATTTCTTTTCTGCCAAAAGACTTTCATTCTCACTTTGTGTGCTTCTATAATCAGTTTATGCGAACAATGGGTTCAACATACTAAACATGAGAAAATATTGTGCTTTTTCGGATTCTCGAGATAAACTGCTGTCGATGTGAGCAGCTGTCATGAAAGATTTTTAGAATGTTTCCGGAAATAGATTGCTTTGAAAATGTCATATTCAGATTTTTCTAACAGTTTCCAGAGAGATTTTTTTAAGAAGATATTTTTCGATTTCAACATTATTTTGATGTGCTAATTCTAAATTTTTGATAAATACTTTCAATTAGCATTCTGAATATCTTATAAATTATATTAATTCATAATTAACTAATTACATCAGAGAAAAACATCATCATTTTTTTATGTGAAAAAAATGTGGAAAAGCCGAATAAGTGTACCCAGCCTTCCTCTTGAGGTTAAAAATGAAAACCTGTAGTTGACCATTTGTAGAGTCATAGTTTCGATATTGTGGGTCAGAAGCCATCGAAAATCATTCATAATGTGAAACTGGAGGTAATAAAAGCATAGGTTAAAAGTCATGTAGTATGAAAAATTGGAAATGGCCCACCTCTAATACTGTTATCGCCTTTAGTCGATGATTTGAATTTACACAGAATATTTACAAATTTTTAAAACGACTTTGTTAAGGAATTTTAGAAAAAGCAAATGAGATTGAATCAAACATTTTTCGCAACATGCTGTTATCTGAAAAGACAAATATCATCTGCTACTTTTAACCAGTTAACTATTTTTGACAAGTATACTCGTCAAGGAAAACGTACACAATTTTACATTATGACGAGTTTATTCGTCAGGAGTTACAAGTAACTTAGAGTAATTAAAGTAATTTAGATTAATTAAAGTAATTTTGAGTAAATTAGAGTTTTAAAAAAATTAGAGTTTTAAATAAAATTAGAGATTTAAAGAAAATTAGAGTTTTGAAGTAATTTAGTGTAAGTAGAGTAGAAGAAATAATAATTTTCATACGCATTTTTCGAAGAGGTCGGAACAGTTAAGTTTATTGTTCAATTAAAATATCGCATGTAAACAAACTGTGGATAGTGAAATGTGTTTTCCCACTTACCGAAGAGAAATATTCTTATTCGAATTCAAAAACGATGTGAAATCCATGATTTTAAAATTTCTATGTGCAAAATAAGCAACTTTTTAAAATCGGAAAGAGAAAATTTGTCACTTTACATGAAAAGTTTTATATGGAAAGAAGACTCCAAACGAATACCCGAAAGAGGAATGCACTATTTTAACTAATTCTAAAATTGAAATAGTTGGTAGGAAAAGAAAATCCGCCGACTCAGGAACAATAGGTATATAAACTATAGTAAAAATATATCTATAATAACAATAGATCAAATTATAAACCAAGATTTACAATCGAACAAAGCTAAAAAAAGGGATGTTCAGTAATTTTTCCGAGGCTTAGTTCAAAGCAGAATAATTTGTAGAACTCAGTACGAAAGTTATTTATCAGGAGATAAATGAAAATGAATTTTAGCCCTTAATGAAAGGAATTTTAACCCTTGATGAAATATGAGTTTATCTACTGACTATATGGCTGCAACAAAATTGAATCGATTTACTATCAAAACCCATGAGAAAAAAATGCACAGATCTATTTTTGTCAATGTAAAAACAGTTTTAGTAAAGTATATATAAATGTCGTATATACTTTACTCCTACAGTGAAAAATTAAAAAATAAGAAGAGTGGAAAAAAATGTTAAAATCAAACAACGCATAATCAAAAGGTTTTCGTTCTGCATATGAACTATTGTGCCTTTGAAAAGAGATCTTTCAAAGTGAAAACCTACCATGATTGAAGGACTCTGGAAAGTAGTGGAAGAGGAATGGAAATCAATACATCTGAAGAAAAGCCCTTCTATCATGGAAATCACGATGCAGGCTTAAAGTCCATATAGATGTCTGCTAGAACGAACATTTAAAAATAGTTTTATGATTTACATATTAATTAAAATGTCCTGAAATCCTTCTAAAAATGTGTAAACAACTTCTAGATGACTTTTGTTCCGTACTACAATGATTCGTAACCTTTGTTATCCTCAAAACACGTTGTTTTATTTCAAACCTCATAAGAAACTTGAAATGAATTATGTATCTTTTTTGTTTTCAATTGCACTGAAAATTTCGATAAGAATTATTTTTTAGCATGTTTGGGTTATTGAACTAACGAAATGAATTGAAATTTCGGTTGGACATAATTGGATCAAATAAGCATATTAGCTGGCAACTCAGTATAGATAAATTTTTAATCCGAATAATGCCACTAATCTAAAATATTTGATTGATAAAGATATTTTTAGAATCAGAGGAGCCCTGTTTTTCTTTGATTTAGTTTTTTTATTTATATTCATCGTGCCTAATTTCCCACTTTTAAATATAATAGTATATTAATGTGTTTGTATTTTCATCATGATTTGTAAAAAGATTTTTAAAAAATTATATTCAATGGTTTGCTTAAAAGCTTAAAATTTGTTCTTTTCTATTTTCTACATGTTTAAAATATTTGGAAAACCCAAGAAGGCTGTTCCCCAACCCTAAAAACTGGTGCAATTTCTTCAAGTTTTATTTTGAAAAAGCTCACGACTTATAGAAACATAATTAAAGGTCTACTTTCCTCATTACTGCCCATTTTGTTAGATATTGTTACGAATCTGTGATGCGGCTTCCCAGCATAGTTGGTTCCATCATCAGAAAGATTATTTTATAGTCATCTGTAATGGATGGAGTCCGGGTGTCGCATCGGAGGTCCCAGAGCTTGGCGACCATTTGGCGACTTGGCGAGGAATTTGGCGAATTTGGCGCCGAAATATATTATACCCGAAACATCGAAAATTTTGCCGATCCGTCCATTGGGAACCGAGATACACCTCGAAAGTTCCTGATTGGTTGAGAGGCTTCTAGCCTTCCTACTGAGATTTATAAAAGGAGGCGGTTTGCAGCTACCAGAGTAGAGTAGTAGGAATGGACGGCGAAGAACTGGTCTTCCAGAGATTAGCAGAGCAGCGACGGAGTCAAGCTGGTGCTGAACTAAGCTGTGCGCTACTGTCTGCTGTAGAGAATTGTTGTGTGCTGCTGTGTGCACGTCTCGCAGCTGAAGATAATTGTCTTCTCTATGCTGTATATAGTTGTCGTCTTTGTGCTGTCCTGTGTGTCTTCGTGTAAATAAACGTCGTTTCTTTCTCTATTGCCGCCTGCTGATTGAGCGTTCTCCACACCATATAACTTCCACTATCAAAACGAACTCGGAAATTTCGTAACATTATTACTAAATGAAACTTTCAAAGAATCTGCAGCCTCAACAAATGGACAATTTTTTTTTTTTTTTTGCCAATTCGTTTTACTACTTTGCAAGCACCAAAGTGGCTAATTTTAACTAATTAGAATAGTCTATGTTTATTGTGTAATTTAAATAGTACTTTCTTTTGTTGTGGTAAGAGCTAGTTCATCCAAACTGATAAATGTGATTAAATTAATGCTATGAATATGTTGGACGAGTAACTGTGCAACGAAGAAGGCTAGTTCTGTTTTATAATACTATCACAAAGTTATTAGATTTCTAACTTGAATATTAGAAAATAAAACAGAATTATCCCTGAATGAAAACATTCTTAATACCATGTAATAATACCCAGGAGATAGAAAATGTCCATTTTTAAAGAAGCATTCAGTATGAAACATTAAAGAATTACTGCCTTTATCTTAAAATAAATTTAATTTTCTTCATGAAGTAATAAACTTTAGGAAAAAGAGATGAGCTTCTTAAAATTCCAATAGAGCCTAACAAGTCAACATTTTATATGCCTGTAAACAAACGATCATTTTCTTCATTTGTAAAATAAGACGTTATTCTCTAAAATATTTGTTAATAATAAAGTCATCTGAATTACAAAAGTATCTAGTGTTACATAACAGTTTATATGTTACGAAAAAATTCAATTTTATTCGATATTCCCAGAATAAAATTCAACGCTAACTATAGAGACAATAGAGCTTGGTCTTTGAAATATGCTTCAGTTTACTACATTTATATCCATTTTTTTTTTGTTACACGGATGAAATTAAATTCAATGATCATGATGAAAGATGGAGGATTAAAATTAATTTTTATTAAAAAAAACAGAAAAAAACTGAATTTATTATTGTCAGTAATCTGAAGCCATTATCTCCTAACTAGTTACTTTTTAGAATTATTTTATATTAATTTCATTGTAATTCACAATTTCCAATAATTATCGTTACAAAAAGTACAAAAAAAAAATGACGTTCCCTTGAATTTTTTAAAAAAAATTATGATATTGTAAAAACAGGCATTTCATATTGCGGTTGTCAGTAATATGAAGTGACATTTTGTGACATTTCTTCTCGTTGTGTGTGTTTAGAAATACGAAAAAAAAGTGTAGTGACAAGTGACATGGTTCACTGAGTTGGCATGAAGATCGACTTCTTTGAAAAAGAAATGATCTTTGCTTCATTTCGTGTCGGCTGGAAATGACAGACGTTGAAATAGCTTGCATTTAGCCTGGCTCCTTTTTGTGGAAGACAAAGGAGAATGCTAAGGCCTAACAACAAACTATCAAAATCAGTTTATTTCCTTTCAAAGAAATAAATTTTGTAAGAATTACCAGTTAAAAAAATGTGCAATACTAGTGGTTTGGTTTACGTTTATAAAAACGATAATTATAAAATTCCATTGAAAGCGTTTCATATGCTGTACAAGAAATTGCAAGTAAAAAATAAAACTTAAAGTTGCTTTCATATGATAAAAATCATGGATAAATTCTAATTTTGTGATAGACATATTAATATATCCTTTTAAATTAACGTAATAAGAATAGTGTTAATTTAATTCATTTCATATCACTGACAATTCTGGAAACTGAAAGCTGTGAACTTCTATTCTCAACTACCAACATATGTTTTTCAATTCTGACCTGGAAGCCATTGAATTTTTTTTCAATATTCGACAACAATTGAAAGAAATATTGCTTTATTGTCTACTGATAAACAGTATATAGACAGCTGTTTACTGGTATTAAAGCTTCCTTTTTAAAATCTCATCTTCATTTTTTATCTTATTTTCTAATTTTAAGAAAGGAAGATTTATTTTTCTCTCCAAAACTGTTAACTTCTTAAATACCACTTACAAAATATACTAGTTCAAGCCTTTCATCTTTCGAAAACACAACTGCAGAAAGAAAGAAATGGAAATAAACAAAATACAGTACTTTAATTATTATATTTAATTTACCTTGTTTCATAGTTGTAAAAATAGAATACGGTGATCTATTTCTTATTCATATACTGATGTGCCTGAGGTTTAATATTTTGTACACTGGTGTATTATCGATGACATGACACTTTTTGTATTTTTAGAATATTTGCCAATTATTGATTATATTAAAAATTGATTCCTATGCATTGGTCTAATTTGTTAGTAAGTTTAGGGAACTTTGGAAGTTAATAAGGAAAAAATAATACAAATAAGAAAATTATTTTTATTACTACATTAATAAAGTATGATTTAAAAAACTGTTCTGAATCAAATTATTATAATATGGTTTCAAACAGTTAACTGAAATGGTATTTACCAAACCATTTCAAACAGCAATCACTTTTAGCTCACTGCAGAGTTCTCACTCTAACTTAAAGAGAAAAAGTGTGGAAAGGTCGGGTGACGAAGGAGATATTTTGGATTAAAAGGGCAGCGGATACTCAGACTAGTTCTTTCTAAGATATCGGATTTTAAGAAAAATTCTATAAAATTTAAAATTTTACGAAAAAATTATCACTTGTTCTCTAAAAAAGGATATTACCAAAATCTCTCTCTCTCTCTCTGTGTGTGGGAACAAAATCGGTGTGAGGTGGGAAGCGATGACAAAAAGATGTCTACTTTGAGGGCTATATAAGAGCAAAGTGACAAATTTTTCCCTTCAGTGATTTTAGTATGAGATTCTGATAGGGATTACTTTGATTCATATAGAAATGGGAAAGGAAATCTTAGGAAACTTTGAAAAAAAATGTGTATGTAGGAATTTTAATCCTTCATGAGGTCGTGTTACAAATAATTAAATAAAAATAGTAGGATTTTAATCAGGAAATGAAAGAATATTTTAGAATAAAGATATATAGGCTAATTTCGGATAAAAATTAGGAAAATTAGAAAATCAATTAAATTTCAAGTTAAATTTAAAATATCATTAGATACACACACACACACACAACACACACACACAACACACGCACACAACACACACATATATATAGAGAGAGAGGGAGAAAGATATGTAAAAAAAGTGTGACAAATAATTAGAAATTCTCGAGCTAAATTACATAGGAAACCATTTTTATCTTTAAAAAAGTTGATGGAGCTTTATTTATACAAGTTTGGAGGGGAATAAAAAAAAAGTTGAATTATAGTTTTCATGAAATACCAATAAAATTTAGTTTTTTCCTAATGACTAAATATTTTTTTTTCAAATTACTTAAACTTTAACTCTATTTTGAATTTAAAAATTGCAGCATGTGCTTTATATATGTAAAACATATGAAATCATTAAACAACTTTAAACATATGATTTTATATAAAACATTTTAAAATTGAATTCATGATTTTTAACAAAGGCTTTCTTCTACAGCATGCTGCCTAGAAATTGTATCTTTTTAAATTTTGTTTTCGTTCCTTTATTGTGCTGGCTATTTTTAAGAGGGATTCTCTTTTTTTTATGTGGAAACTTATTTCATTTTTTTTAATCTTACCTTATTTATTTGTAAAGTGAAAGTGGCAATATCTAAATTCTAAAAGAATCAATTAATACAGTTAAAAACATGCAGCAGCCTAAATATATAACACCGAAACTTGAAATAATGGTGCTTAAAAGGACCTAAAGACAAATATAATGCTCTAATTACCTAAACCTTGATAAAAGATTTTACAAGGGTTGGAACACTTCGGATATTTGGAACACTTCGACAGAGAAGGTCTCCTTCCTCTTTGAAAACAAATCATAACCACTGATACTTAAATCTGGAAAGAGCTATTGCAGCTCCATTGAGCAAAAGAATCAGTTATAGATGCCTTCCGAACTGTTCCAGAAATTCTTAGAGCAACAGAACTCTCTGTTCTATTCATCCATAAAATTGAAACTGTTTCAAGTATTTACGACTTCCAGATCACTAGAAACAAATCGCTCGATCGCTACAACGCTTCAAGCAAGACTTAAAATTGCATCACCTGTAATAATGTAGCTGCCTATATTAATTTTCCAGTCTTCGTAAATAAAGAAGGTTATATTATCTATACATTAATTGTTGAGGAATCTATGTGAAATATTCCAGATAAAACTTTTTGCGACTCCATTAGATAATGTGTGTGTGTGTGTGTGTGTGTGTGCATGTGTGTGCGTTCGTGTTCGTGTGTGTCTGTTTAGTGCGTGCGTGCATGTGTTTGTGCGTCTGCATGTGTGTGTGTGTGTGTGTGTGCGCGGGCGTGTGTGTGTGTGTGTGTGTGTATGACAGAGACTTACAGAGGCAGTAATTATGATCTCACTAAAATATTCGATTTAGATTAAATACTTAAAATTTTAGGTTCTATACTTATCAACTTTAAAGTAATTGAGACATTCGATGAAAATCCTTTAAATTTAATTACAATAGAATATGTAACTTCATAATTCTTCATAATTGCACCAACTTTAACTAAAGATACAATAATTTAAACAATTAGCTTTGCCACAAAACCTATTATTCATATTTTTAGAATGAAAATAAATATTCGTCAGTAAGGAAAACTATAATATAATTATTAATTTTATTGCAGTATTTTGTGTTGCCATTTTTCATTCCATTTTCTACAGTTTAATATTTTCTTTTAGCTGTGGCTTCAAATTTCCACCAATGGATCCAACGATGAAATCAGTTGACAATTCCTCTACGACTATGAAACTGAGCAAAAACATCTCAACTGTTCTCGAACAGTTGCTACAAAACTATGATAATCGTCAGAGACCAGATCATGGAGGTAAGTTTGTGATACTTTCGCTATTAAGGATCAATTATCCATTATTCGTGGTTAGATAGTGAAAAAAATAGGATAATATATAAACTTCTGCATTTTTTCCCCTCTAAATTGATTGTTTTCTTTTCGTAGAAATTTACCAATTATTATTTCACTACTCCACGTATATTGTGTTTGAATTTTTAAATGTCTAGATAGCAAATTTTCGTCGAAACACTGAGACTTCCTTCTGAATATGTGTCATTATATATATAACTACTTTAACAGTTTTATAATAAGACACAAATAAATGAGGAAGACTAAGTTTAAATGTCGTTGGATAAAACTAAGCCAGGATTTATAGTGACTGTCAAATGCCTCAATTACTCGAAAGTTAATAAATTATTTCTTCAATTAACCTTTAAGCTTCGGCAACCAAAACTCGAAAAAGATACTTTGAATGCGGGCAGTCAGTGAGAGAAACTAGAAGATGTTTTCCCCTTCTTTTAAAGGCGTTTGTTGAAAATAACCTCTTCGATTTCAATCCCCGTAGAGTCAATGGGTCATCTGTCCCCCTTCGCAGTTAGGGGTTGCTTTTTTTTGCGGTTTCGCCTCGTCCGTACCCTAGAGAAGGCTTTTAATCTGGGTTTTGTCCTGAAAATTATTCTAGGAATTCTGTAGGAGAAAATATTGCATTAAATATTATGATACTAAATAAATTGCAAATACGATATCTGCTGAATAGTTTAGTACATTAAAGAATAATTTTACAATTTTTCAATTATATTTAAAATTAAATCAATTCCACAAGCATTACTGAAGCTGTGAATTTAGCTGACAATGCTTGAACACAGCATTGTGAATTTTATTTTATTTTTATAATTTTAACTCATCAATTTTAATAAAATGTAACGATTTATTTATAATGTATTAAAGATCCAAATTGTTAATATTTTCTTTTTTAAAGTATTCACATCTCTTCGTGCATCACACAGATAACAATTATCTTCTGTTTTGTAAATTAAAAACATATTTCAATTTTTTTTATAATATTATATTGCTCCCATAGAAATCGAATATAATTTTTATTCCTAACATAGTTCGAACGGTTTTTAATATAATTACTAGTAACGTTTTCCTATTCTATTGTCAATTCTTACAATTTATAGAGATTTTTTTTCCCTAAGAATTTCAATTACTCATTGCAGTGTAGTATTTTCGAAAACTATGCTCAATTTTGTAGACAATAAATACCTGAATTATAACAAAAAATTATTTTTCTACAGAAAAATTTACTAATACGTAGGTAATCTCCAGATTTAAGACAATTAATTTTTAAAAAGTAGGATTAGATATGGTTTACTTAGAATCCGATACGTAAGATTATATTGTGATAATATTACGTTGAAAAGTAGTTAGCAAAAAACTTTTAATAAAAAACTTAAAACAATATATCTGGCATTCTAAATGATCAGCATTCGTTATTAAATACAAGTTTTACTAGCAGCTGATTTAGATTATCTTTCAGAAATGCTTGAAATTAAATCTAGAATTCCTGTCTTTTTTATGCAGCTACTTTATTTTATTTAGGTACAAATATTTCTGGAATAATTTAAGTGTCTAGTAACTTCTCAGTGGATTGAAATGAAGGTATAAAGATTCTAATATTTCTCTTCTGATATAGAAGAGCTACTACATATTATTTTTGATGGATTTTAACAACCTCCTTCAATATTTTAAAAGTAGAATTATAACTTTTAATGACTGATTAATTATAAATTATTAAATCAATCGATTTCATAAATTATGAAAAATAATGGTAAAACGACAGCTTACTTAAAAATCAAAACCAAAATGTATTTTAGCAGGAATATATCCAGTTCATGTATTAAAATTTACAGCTGGAAAAAACTGTAGGTCGTTATACTGTGTTAAACTAATACATTAGTGACTGGGAAGTATATATGCCCAAGGCTCCAGTTCAAACTCGTTACTGGTACAGCATTTGTAGCGAGCTATAAATTTAGGTAAAAAAATCTGGTACAACTGTTGTACCGGCCGTAAGCTAAAGGTTAAAATCTTTTCTAGTATTATGTATTTGAAATTGTTATGATATCTAAAATCAAACAGCAATGCAATTTTGTTTATGATTAGTAAAACTATCAGTTCATCATAAACTCAAGAGGAAAAGTAAAATTCCTTCAATCTTCTTCCACACCATTATAAGCTCTGGAATTCAACATATTTTTCATTTCTATTATGTACCGTTAATGCTGTAAAAAATGGTGTCATATAAAGTTTGTAGAACGACAAATTCAAAGTTAACAATTAATACCTATTAAATGATACGTCATTTTAATTTTTTGTTTCATCTGTAGAATTGTATTTTTTTTTCAAAAGAAATAACAAGACAGAAAATAGAGTTCGGAATCGTTTAGAAGAAATGTTAAAATAGAAAAGAATCATTAATCCTTTTGAAGAGTTTCAATTTGATGTCACTCGATGAATGATAATTCTAGTTTACAGCTATCAAATATAAATAAGGTAGACCATAGGCGACGTAAAAGGAAAAGGCAGAAGAACGGAAATCAGATCTTGTTCTAAGGAATAACAGTTTCTACGTAAAATATATACACATGCATTGCGATTGTAGTATTGTAATACCAGCATTGAAGCGTTTAGTGGAGCAACAAGCAGATGCAGCTTTAATGAGATACAAATATATTTTAAAAATTTCTTATCAGATCATTTTATCATAGAAACCAGGAAAATTTCAGAAATAACATTTCCATAAATGGTAAAAACTATGACCTTCTAAATCCAAAATAAACGTCAAACGGCAGTTAGTCAATATAAAATCAAACATGAGAAAAAAACTGAAAATTAAAATTCAAGCTGACAGCCTAAAACATAACCTTCTTCTCTGCCTCTGTTTGATTTCTTAAAAGAGACAATGTTTCAAATGACGTTTCTAAAAAAGGACACTTCCTGTTTTGAATTGAGAAAATATTGTTTTCCTTCTTGAGGTGTTTCGCTAGTATCTATTATGACCAAGATTTTCTATGCACAAGAAATGGAATCAAATTTACCAAAAGGTGAAACTCTGCATGAAGAGGTTGATGCCTCTTATCTCGTGGAATTTTCTTTGATAAGGCCGGAATTTTATATGTAAATATAATAATATTATAGTAATAGTTTAAATTGTCTTTGCCCCATCCTTAAGCAAGCTATCAGAGGTTAAATTATCTACTGACAGTGATTCGGGCTCGCTATAAAGTATGGATGGAGGTTTTACGTTTTTATTTTTGAAGATTGATGAATTATTTGATTCTTCTATGATTATCAAATATTGGAGTTTCGTCAATATTTCAGGTTTTATTATCTGTTAATCGTGAAATTCTATTTTTTATGTTGCTTTAAAAATGTTGTTTTGGTTGCCATGCTTATGAATTTTGTTAACGGCAGATGCATAACTAGTTCTCAGACTTCTTCAATCCGTTAAACTTCAATGTGCAACACTTGTTTTTTAAACAAATAAAACTTTTTGAACTATAGGTTAGAGCTGAAGCACGAGAAAGAAACCGTCTCTCCCTTATTGTAAATATATTTTTGTATGGTCATTGAGAAGTTCACCTTTAACATAACAGGCTGAAGTGGCAAATGGATGTGGAATAATCGGAATGCTGGCATTTCAAGCAGCAAAATGCATGTATATGGTGTTACGGTACAGTACTTGTAACCTCTGTCTACGGACTCGAGAAATGTAGGATGCATAAAAATCTATACCAAATGTTTCGTATTCATAGCATTGCTAGCTTTCTTCACCAGGATGCATCCTTCATCAATAAATCCTGGCTCTATTTCTTCTTGTATTAAAAATGGTCTCTTTGGGAATATAAAATAGCTCGCCAATTGAGATAACTTTTCTTGAAAAATTCAAAATTTTATCAAAATAAATACTGACGGGATATATCGATAAAAGCTTTGTTTTTTTTATAACCATGATATTATTGGGAGAAGCGAATTTAATAAATAATTCTTCTTATCAAACCTTTTTTCAATTTTAGTTTCAGAGCAATATTGACATTTTTTTCTCTGCGAGAAAAAATTGTCAGAACAGAAACAGAATTAATTTTTTTGTATGCGTGATTTGAAAATCTATAAATGAAGAAAAAGATTTTAATAGGAAATACAGTCTTTTCGCTGCTTCTGTTTCAATGTTTCTTATGTCAACAATCCCAATTGCAGACTTTAGAAAAAATGATACTCCCATAATTTAGCTATGATACCATTGGTTATCGTTTAGTAGTGAGCTGACTCACAAAATCATACCATAAGGATTTTTGAACATTCCCAAATTTTGTGTTCGTGGTTTTAATTTGAAACCAGTGTACTTTTTAAGTTTGTACTTAGAATTTTCTTTCTGTAGAATGTTTCTTAAATAAAACACACATGACTTCTTTTTATTTGGCATTAACAAAAAAAAATGAAACCCCTTGAATAATAAGACAGTCGCTTTCTATATACAGTGTTCATTATAAATGGTTTCGAATGAGGGAAATAACTACTGATGAGTGAAGAGGCTGTTAGAGATATAGTGAGATTCATATTATGTTCATGCTATTTAAATTTTTTAGGTATAGAAAGTTTCGGGTTCTTTTTTAGGTTCTCCAACTATTGTGACCACAAACTTTTTGATAAGAAGCATGGGACCTATTTCTGAACTAGATATGGTATGGAGACATTGAGAGAACATTTTTTTATGTTCTGATTAATCGCTGTGTTCTTGTTGCATGTTTAAAATGATGGTTATTGTTACCTTTTATTATACTTTTTAAATATTACATATGTGTGTAGTTAAGTTTATGGAAATTAATATAAGACTAATTATTATTCAGGAAGAAAAGATACGTCCTAGTTTGATTTTTATTATATGAATTAAAAATTATTTTATTATGTAATTTTATATTTTGTAGTATTTAATTATAGATTGTTTTTGTTTGTTTGTTCCTGTGCTATTTTAGCAAGCAATGTTTGGATATTTTTAGAAAAATTGTAATTAAAAATAAGTTAAAAATAATTTCCTTAATTTTTCAGAAAAAAATAATGCATAAGAAGAAATTTAAAATTTAATTTCTGTATGAACAAGAGGTAATGTATTATGACTTTTACAGTAATAGAATGAACTCATATTTAGAATGAAAAAGCTGTATGAAAGGTAACTGTTTTTATTTTTCATCACTTTGTTTCATTGTCACAGCAAGAGATTTCCTTTTTACGAAGGTACGTAGTTTTTTTTATTTTATTTTCTAGTTAACAAGGCAAATTTGTTTTACAAATTACTAAATTATGATACAGAATTTAAATTAAACTGAACTTAGAAAGAAATGTTTTAACAAGATTTTTCATATTAAATAGATGTATTATTAGAATCGATTGATTTTAATATAGCGAATGCTTTAAATTCTATTTACTCTGCTTTTATTATCTTCTTTAATAGTAGGAAGACCATAGTTTTGATGTACAGTTTTGTTTATAAATCTTTACTTTTAAGAATAACCGTTAATAAATATATAAAGAAGAAGCCAGCGTGCTACTGCACAGTATTTTCTTTCTCGCTAAACAACAAATAAAGCGTCCGAATAAAATGTGTTCATTGATTTATTGGTAGTTATTAACTTTGCTTGAAATCCGTTTCAAGATACGAAAAATATCTTTACTCAAAACAAGTAATAAAATATTTCTGTATCGGAGTTTCTATCGAAAAACTCACGGAAAGCGTGACTTTCTTCTATGAAGCCAATTGTATTATTTCCCGCAAAATCGAGGCTTTCTGGGGGACACTCAGAACAGAAAATGTGACAAACCGCATTTTCGGCTGTTTTTTTCAATACATCATCTTTTCCATTCAAAATTTCTATTTTCTGGCTCAAACAAAAAATTATATATAGTTGGAAAAATCAAATTATTTCTAAGTAATTGCATTCCGCCAATCATAAAGTTTTTTTGTGAACATTAACACATTTACAATTTGAATTCCTAAATTATATTACAAGTTTAAATTCATTTATTACTAAGTAAGAGGAAGCACTCTTTCACTTAATTTGCAGGATATATTGTTTGGTAATAAAATAAATATTAAGATCCGTCGTATTAAAAGGATAATATTGAAGCATTTTGCAATACATCTATAATATATACTGTGGAAAAGACTTACTTCTACTTTCCAGTACAAAAGGAATGAAAAAGAATTTAAATTGAAGAAATGTTACAGATTTAATTCTTTGGACAGAATAGGAATAAATTCATTGTAACAGTTACAATTGGAAGATTACATTTTTAAATACCTGCATAATCAAATTACATTATTTGGTATATGGTTTTAACTAAAATTGCCTAAAATATAAGCTTTTATCCGCATGTCTATAACCATATCATTTTTTCATAGACCAATACAAATTTAATCTTCTCCATTTGAACAAAGCTTGCAAATGAAAACGAAGCATTGTAACATTCGTCATTGTGTTGCTTCATATTCATAGAATATACTTTGCATTTCCAGAAAAATGTCAAAATCCATAACTTTAACATTATATATTATATGTATATAATTACTACGAACTATTACAAAGGCATTCTGAATACAAATAAGAACCCATACGTGCTCAAGCTGAGATGTTACACATCTCTTCATATGGTATGATCATTCGTTTGTAACATTAAAACTGTCGGTCCGGTAATAGTCTATACTTGAGTTTTATATTGGTGTCTTTATTTCATGAGGTAAAGGCATATTTAATGGGTTAGGGACCATCCAAAAACGTCGGTTAAAGTAATATATTTACACCACGAAAGAAAAATTTATGTCCAGATGCGATAAATAAAAAGAAATATCCAGCATAATTTTCAGCTGAAGTCGCCATCATAATGTTTAACTCCAACAGGAGCATCACAATTCATAGTATATACCTGAACGTCCTGTAAGTTATAAAAAATAATACAACTAAATGATATTAAGTAATTACATCATTAAATTTGAAACATATTTCCATAGCTTATTTCTCTCCGTTATTTACTGCGCCATCAATTTTCTTGCGTTTACAGTTTGCACTTTTGCATCACATATGCCACTTTTTATAAAACTTCATAATATTCTTTGAGTTTCAGGTGAATATTTTATTATATTTCTTAAGAATATAAACATATGAATGATTAAATACATTGAAAAACTTGTAAACAAACAGAAAATATACAAACACATACATTTTGATAAGCACGTTTCGAAATTCATATGAAACTTGAAGACATGATTTCTAACGAGCCTCTAATTAAAATATCCTCTATATATAAATTCTTAACTATTTGTGGAGGCATGATGTTTGGCATTAACTAAAGGTACTTTCGCTTCTTTTAGTATTTTACGATGTTAAAGTACTTTCAGCCTATAGTTGATAATGGGATCTTATAGGTGAGGTTCAAACAATCAGTATTGAAAGTCACTTGTACATAATGTTTTTCTCAGGGCCCTAAAATTACCAATTTTTTTATATATATATGGCAAATCCGTAAAGTTATAGAAACTAGTAGGCAAGTCATAATATAGATGAGAGTCAACACTTCATCACAATAATTGCAGTGCACAAGTCCGAATCCCTGGTGGCAAGTCAGAAATGTCATATCCATTAAAGAACAAAATCTCATTCTTATTCTAGACTCTAGATCAAGATGAGACATTTGCATTTTCCTCCTTGATTGCTTAGCGTAAAGAGCTTTTAAAATAACTAAGTTCCATAAGGATATCATTTCTCTAAGTGACAGAACTAATACGGATTAAGAGCTAAAATATTATAAATAGAATATATTTTTACATCGATTACATGCATAAAAGTAAATAATTATAGATTTAAAGAAATGTTTTATTTATAAAATTTCTACTGTGATTTCAAAAATAACATTGTCGCCTTTAAATACAACCAAAATGCTTCAACTGCAAATGAAATCGCTCCGATATGTGTATTTTCTTTTCGTAGAGGGACGAACACATGTCAAATAATATTTCATAGTTGGTTTTTAATTTTTCATCTGCTCGACGGAAATTTCTGAAACATATTAAATAGTTTCTAAAACTTTTTTAATATCTTCCATATTATAAATTTAAACTCCGATATTGTACATTTGATTGACATATTTTTTTTTTTAAATTCTGTTTACCAAGGTATGTACTGATATAACCAAAACCGGGCATAGTGAAAGCTAAGTTTTAAAACAAATTTTCTCCTACATCTTTTTTAATTTCTTTCTCTATCGATATAACCTTATAAGTATATTTATAGTGGGTAGGGATCAAACATTTTTAAAAGAATCATTATTGCTTATGTTTATCAAAAAGAATGCAAAATAATTTGAATTTCTTTATTTTCAAATATTTCCCATTCTAGAGATTTCATGACTTTTTAAAAATATATTACCATTCCAATGACTTTTTATTCTAGAATTAGAGCATTTTAGAAGAATTATTACTTCAGTTTCCATATATAGTGTTGTGACTTTTTCAATGTTTCATTTAATAGCATATATTTAATTAAATCATTTCAAATTGTTCTTTTTTTTTAAGGAGATAAACATTAAAAAATATATTCGAAATATCTAAAGAATTTTCTATTTTCAGATTATTTAAGAAAAAGAAAAAGATAAAATAAAGAATTCATTTTTTTTTCATTTTTTTTTTCTTTATTTTATATATCTGCATTATGAAGACCGGTGATGAGTCATCCTCTATATTTAATTTATTTCAGGAGTATTCGATGGATTGCTATTTTCGACAAAAATGGACAGACAGACGTTTAATGTTTGATGCACCAATCCCTAGCCTCAGTCTTAACATCAAGATGTTAGAGGGCATATGGAAGCCGGATACTTATTTTCATAATGGAAAAGGATCTTACTTGCATACAATTACCCTTCCGAATAAGCTACTAAGGATTTTTCAAGATGGCCAAGTTTTATATTCCATGAGGTTAAAACACGTTTTATCTGCTTAAATTTACAAAGATTACAAAATTCATATTTTCAAATCTCTGCCTAATTATTAGTCGAGAACAAAAATAATTTTCAACAAGTGTTTTTTTTTTTAAACAAAGCGTTGAATTTTTTATTGATTAACATCTGCAATTTTTTGGTCACTCATACTTCATCTAAAACAATTTTTGAATGAAAAGAAATAACTTTTCATCTGCCGGGTATATATTTACGAAGGAATATTATTATAGCTTTAAATGTAAGAGATCTGATAGTAAATTAATAAATATTTTTCTTTTTGCTAAATTTGTTATTTACTAAAAATGGTAGGTATGTATAATTAGTTATTTAAAAAATTCCTCAGTGTATTGAATTTCCACTTGCTAATTACGGAATTTTTCTACTTAATATTTTTTACCACGTTTGTCACAGCGAATGATTATTACACCATTATAATATTCATTGAGCTTTCTCATGTGCTGATTTGTCCTCCGTTAAATTTACTTATATTAATCGCAAAATAGGGATTGTAGCAATCCTCACATGGCTCTACAGAATGTCTTATGACCTAATATTCCACAGATATTTCAATAAACATGTACTCATATTTCGAATTAGAAATAGCTGTTTCAATGTTTCATAATAAATAACTGCTTTTATTTCTAATTAATGACCTATAATTCAGATATAAAGATTGTAAGGGTTTAAAAAAATTTTATTTCCAGTCCCTAAGTGAGGCACTGTTTAGCTATAAGAAAAATAATTTCATTTATAAGTAAAAGAAATTCATTTCGTATATCGACTAACTTTTGTAAATATTGCTATAAAGTAATGTAAAAATATTTTACCTCATCGACTGAAATTCGGTATTTATTGTGATTTAATCCCTCTAATACTTATTTGCTTCATTTACAACATATAAAACAAACTCATTCAAAAGTAGATACGCATTCTGAAGTTACGCCAACAATTTTTTTTAGTTAAACTTTATAATTTTCTTCTTTCTTCTGAAATCAAAAAATCGTATCTTTTCTGGTAATTATTCTAAGCTAAGAACCAAATTAAATAACTTCAATAATATATTTAATAATATGCTAATATACTTTTAACATTAAATCTGTTTCTGCAAGAAATTAGACATGGAGGCATTCGAACTGATAAGTTTCAATCTTTATTACTTAAATGTCTTATTATCTTAGACTTAATATAAATTTATTTAATCCTTGAAGAGTGATTTAAAAATTCCCATGGGAGATGATATAAAATGAAAGATTTAAGAAAATAAACGTGTTTTAAAAATAATTTCTTTAAAACTATACATTCAAAACTAAAAAGCTTGAATAATTATTTTATTAATAAATAAACTAGCTAAGCATTTAGATTGAGTAAAAGAGTCTGAATTGAATACTTCGTAATTATTGTAAACATAATTCGTTTATTAAAGCCGTTAGGTATTCTACATTAGTCTATCTACATCATAGGTATACAGTTTTATCAGATTAAATGGATTTTACTTAAATTTTTATTAAAAATTTTAAGGGTGATTTAGCTGTACCAAGAATATATTTTAGCAATTCAACATTCATTCATTAGGTTGAAATCCGTTTAGTTGGTCCTATTTTTTTACAAAATAGGACCGACTAAAGAAATGCCACACCATATATTTGAAGAAAATTGTTACTGATGATGAGCCTCTTGTACGAAGAACGATCTTTTTTCCTTTATGATTCCACCTAAAGTAGAGCCATTTGTAAAATTCGAGACGCTGCTCATGACCTAATAGTTGACATTTTTATACTATGACCTGTATAAAAATATGATGTTTTTAACTTTTTAATTCCAAACTCCACAGAAGCCAAAGTCCTTTCATGCACGTACTATATCTTATGAAACTTTTATTACAAAGTATAACTCTAATTACAATATTACTCCACTTTTCTGCTTTCAACCTACTTGTTCCATTTTTTGGGGAGATCTTGTATACAGGGTAATTCAAAAGTATTCGAAAAAAGTGTAAAGACGAATAGAAGGGACCGAAGAAAGCAGCTTTTCTGATAGAAAATGTGAGCAGAAATGGCGCGCCGCAGTGGTAGAGAGTACTGAGAATCATAAATGATCAGATTAATATCTCCGGAACTTACATAAAATTAGTCCGCTACATTAAACGTCATTCCCAGTCCGAATTTGGAGCAAGAAACATAGCTATACGAACTGGGAGCACACCAGCATTTTTAAGTATAGGGTTGCGATCGGAAATGGAGAAGCTCAAAGCGAGTGATTCACAACTCATTCTAAAAAGTATGGTGTGGCTAGTTATTTTACTGTCACACGTGAAGCATAATTTTTCTTTTAGAACTACATTAAAAATGTGACTTTCGAAAATGTCAATAAGAAATGTCTTTTAAGATCAAACCGATCAATTCCTGCTGCAAATGTGCGTGGTATGCCCGGCATTCGTAATTAATATATGCCAATTCATGGACCACATCAGTGAATCGTTTTATCTATTTGTCTATTTTTCGTCATTAACACATTAAATATCCAAACCCGAGAAGAATCAACGCCAACTGAAATTTCAGTTTTGTACCTACAGACTCAACTATTATTCTTTAAAGAAGCTTCAATTGAAGCAATTTATTTCTAGATGATTAATATTTTAAAAAAGTGGTTTTGTCAGAAATCTTTCATGGGAGAGAAAAGAAATTATAAAAATCTATAAGTATATTACTAGTAAAATCTTTTAATCTTTTCAATATTATATATTCAATAATAATTTACGATAATACATGAGAGGAAACATAGTGTATAAAAGCTAAAGATTTTATTATGGGCTAGATTTTAAGATATGAAAGAAAAAATATGGAAAAATGATAAAGAGATGATCTAAAAAATAATCCACATTGATCTGTTATATTAAAAAATGCCATAAAGACGTACACCATGTTTCATAAATATAGAGTATTCACTTTTTTAGGCCTTTTTTATCTCTCAAAAATGTTAGCGACTTTAAACATGGATTTTGATGCAGTCACATAAGTAATTTTTTATTGGAAATTTAACTTCCTTTTTTCAGATTAACTATCAAAGCAACTTGTCCGATGCTTTTGCAAAATTTCCCCATGGATAAACAGTCTTGTCCTTTGGTTTTCGGAAGCTGTAAGTATCTGCATTTAGAAAGTTTTATTTTACGATAGATTTTGAATGTATTAAGACTGCTTCTCATTATTAATAATCCAAAATATAATAATCTTTTATTATTATACCAACTTGAAAGTTAATCCATATTTCAATTTTTGAAGAATACAAGAGCTTGAGAAATTAAGTAAATTTAGAAATTCAAGTATTTTTATAGTAGGTTCACCTTAAAGATTATAATAGTATGATTTAATGTATAGTATAGTGGATCTCTGATGACTCATATTTCCAAAGGATTATTAACGTGTATTTGAATCATGATTGATTAAATTCGGAAATTTTAAATTATTAAAATCCCAATCCCTTCAAAGAAAATGCTATCTAAACTGCCAACTCTTAATGTCTATAAGCGAAAAGCATATTATAATATACATTTGAGTTTATATTCAACAAATTAGCATTTAATGAAGTTTTTTTATTTAGCAAAATGTCTGCACAACTTTGACTTTGAACGACATTTGCACTTTATTTATTCTTTACATTAAAAAAGATAATTTATATCCATTAATTCTCTTCCAGCCATTTTCCCCTTAAAAGTTTTGACTGATTGTTTTTCTGCTACTTCTCACTTGTTGAAGTTCAATCAAAATTTATCAAATCGATTACGGTTTCGTAGATTTCAATACAATCGATTCATGCGGCGTTATCCTGTTACTGAAAGTACTGAAGTGTCTAATTTTCTCCATGTTGATGAAAATAGTGTATAAGTTTGATAATACAGAAGGCGATGAAGGCAGCAATGAATATGGTATCAAAAAATCTTTAAAAGAAAGAATGCTAAGAGAATTTGAGGAAATTCGAAGAGAACTACAATTTCAAGAAAATATTACAGATAAAGTGTTTCTGTCCTTATAAAAATACGAAAATTCGTATCAGAAATATATTATTTATATTATCCTTTATCTTTTACAAGAAGGATTAGAATTTTTCGAAATTTAGTATATGAATTTGCCAATAAAATAAATAAGCAAGTTTCTGGATTTTATCCATTTTTAGTAATTTATTGAGAAAAATTTCTTTATAACGCAAAAATTATGTGAAACGATAAAATTTCGTCAAATATAGGTTCTACTACATGCAGCATGAATAATAATCTTAATTTTTCTTTATCCAAACGTTTCCTGATTATAATGACAAAATAACTGATGATTCAATTTGCCTGAGAGACTACATATAAGAATTTCGTTTTTGGTATAGAGTTGCTGTTTGGGATTACCACTAATGTGACTCATTTCACAAGAAGATTCTTTTCAGCATTACTGTCTTTCACTTCCTATTAATTGACCTTGAAAAGGAATAGGTCTTTAGAACCAAAAATAGTTCTAGTGCAAACCATTTTAATTTCTGTTAAGAGAATGAAGACTACTTCCCCAATAAATCATATAAGGATTGTATTTCGGAAATGACAAAATAATTACATGATTTTTATTAGTAATTTATAAAATAATTAAAACGTGTTTGAAGTCGTATAAATGCTAGAGTATGTATTTCATGTTTAGCATAAAATATAAATTTTTTGATATCAAGAAACTTTGTTTGGAAAAGAAATACATAAAATGCAGTTATTTTGCCACATATCTATTCATAACACCTCTTACCAATGTTTCTTTATACATAATTAAGAGAAAAGGGCCGTTTCATTACTTTCAGTAATGGTAAATTGAATTCTTTCCAAAATACAACACTTTAGAATCTTTCTTATTTTAGATGGTTACACTGAAGACCATCTCAGATACCAATGGGAATCTCATGATGCTGTTAGTCTGAATGAAGGTCTAGTTCTGTCCCAGTATGATTTAATTGATTTTCCAATAAAAAATGCAACCATCTC
>JAPMOR010089440.1:501162-513341 GCA_026543865.1 Argiope aurantia | reverse complement strand
CTTCGCATCATTTCGTAATACTTATCTCTACTTTTGTATCATATTTATTAAAGACAATTTTAATACGTACATTCATTTGTAATTATTTACCATTCGAAAAATCTAAAGTATTCGAACAAAATCTTAAAGTTTTTATTTTCTCCTACATGAAAGGAGAATATTGCAAAATTTAAAATATTTGACCTCGAATTCCCATATTTTATAAACCTCCGAACTAGAAAACCTTATTTGTGAAATCATATCTCACTCTATGCATGTGTGCTTGTGTAAGTAAGCTCGACATCGCAAAAAAATTGACCAAATTAAATGGAAGAACTTTGAATTTTGTTAATTAAGTTGAAATTCCAACTTTTTATCAAAATTTGATGTAATTCGATTGCAGAAAAGATATCAGCCCGAACGTAAAGGAATAAAATAAGTTGAAACGACAATCGAAAATCAGGTATTTGTTTTCTACAGCAAAATTACAGCTATGTATCAGATGCGAAACTAAAGCTCTCAAGAGGAAAATACAATATAGTCTATTTATTACAATAAAGCTAAACACGTGCCTTAAGGTAGACATGAGAAAGGGAGAACGATTCCCGGATTTTGATCAAAAAAGGTGTTTACTTTTACTTTTCTGCCATCAAGCCTTGTTTGGCTTCCCAGTTTCCTTTTTGTAATCAACTTTTGACCATACAAAGGAAGTCGGACAGGATACTGATACAATCACTTGTAAAATTAAAAAAAATTATTGTGGATAACAGGGTTAATAAAGTTCTGATATAAACTGGACGTTTATCTAGAAAGCAAGTGTTTTTGGTTTCAAGAAAGTAGCTTAATTTTCTCCAAATTCTTATTTATTTAAAACTTAAATTAGAGAGTTGTTGCTCTTAAGTATAAATTAAAGATTTACATTCCTGATTACATTTCTACGCAAAACTGTTGATCATCATCTGATAAATTCCGTATTTGAGAAGCATTTGAATTCATTTGCTTTTATATCAGGAATTTTAAAATTTTGTTATACTTAAGTGCATAAGACTTTTTGTATAGATTTTTTATATTTCGATTATTTGTCATTTCTTTAGCTTCGGTATAACTTCACATTTTTAAAATCTAATATAGTTTAATGGATATCAATGTGTAACTAGCATATTGTGATCCTCAGTATCATTACTCATGGGAGTAACATTATGGATTGTCGTAACGCATGATATTTTCCGCAACAACTCTCTTGAGTTACGAGTTATATTGGACACGTCAAAGAAAATGCAATAAATATTTGTTGGAGAATTTCAATTAAATTGAAATTCCTTTAAATCATCGCTAAATTTTAATGAGAAAGATTCATTCATACTAACAGTATGTAAAATTAAATGCATTTTATATGAAACAACTAATGGTTTCATATATCTTCGAATTAATTTCCACAAAAAATCAATTTTGTCTATTAAAACAATTATTTAATTGTGATACTGCAACTTCAGTAAATTAAAGGTAAATCGTATACTTATTTTTAAAGTGACACAAATCAAAATCCTATAATTTCAGTTACCA
Source organism: Argiope aurantia (assembly GCA_026543865.1). Classification (NCBI taxonomy): domain Eukaryota; kingdom Metazoa; phylum Arthropoda; class Arachnida; order Araneae; family Araneidae; genus Argiope; species Argiope aurantia. The sequence continues at coordinate 511,799 of JAPMOR010089440.1, read as the reverse complement.
CGGTAGACAGAATGGGATAAGCGGCTCTTTAAAAAGCATCAGAAGTGCGTACCAAATTATAATCAATTCCTTAATAGCTATGCAATTATTTTGTTAAGCTCGTTTCATGTTTTATCGATTTTTTTTTAATATCAATTTTTTATTTCTATTCCTTAAAAAATACATGTATGATATATTTCATCGTAGAAAATTTTTATAAATATTTAACAAATAGAGAAAGGTTAGTAATATCTTTTGATAAAACTGCGATAATAATAATAAAATGATTAAACAATTAATGAATGTTAGTTTTTAAATGAGAATACCTAAATATACATATCTGTTATAGTTTCAATATCCCATCTTTTAATGCTGTTACTTATGAATTGAGTACAGTCTCTTTTTACTTGTACGTTTCTTTCCATAGGTATGTTTTCTGTTCTTCAAGTGAACTTCAATCTTAGAAGACACATGGGATATTTTCTTATCCAAGTATACGTTCCTTGTATTCTTATTGTTGTATTATCCTGGGTTTCATTTTGGATCAATAGAGAAGCCACAGCTGATCGAGTGGGTCTTGGTAAGTAAACTATTTCAATGCATCTCGGTTGTAGAATTTTCACAAATAGGATGTCTCTATATGAATTTTTCTCAGTTTTATTTAGTTTAGTTTTTTTAGTTTCTAGCACATAAGCATATCCTATTCAAATTTTTAATTTTTAGCTTTTAAAACGAAAATCTGCAATAAAAAAACATTGATTTTTTTGGCTCTAAAGTTTCAATAGTTAATTAATTTCATTTGGAGAGAAAAATACAAACTGCTAAGTTATGATAGATAGAATAAAATTTATTCGTAAAAATGGAGCTAGAATAATTGTTTAAAGGAAATTCCAATTTTCAAAATACAAATCACAAAAAAACTTGTTATTTTAAAAATTTTGTTTTCCAAACCATCTATAAGTATTTGTTTAATTTAAAGTTTTACTTCTAGTCAAAATGACTAAGAATTTATAAGAATTCAAATTTGTATCCAAGCCACTTTCAAAAAATAATTTACAGATATATTTATTGACGATTCTAAAAAAGGTAAATTAATGACAACGAAGTATTAAGTATTAATTATTGACAAAAACTATTTCGGGGCGAACCTCTTACTTTTGAAACACGGTCAGATGACGAAGACGGCACCTGAGCTATCACTCTCGTCTCCAAACTTCCACATCACACCAGCGGGAGGACATTTGGCCCTGACGGATTTAAAGTGCATCATACCCGCTTACACGACGGTTCTTCGATGGTGTCGGGTTACGAACCCAAAACCTTTCGGTTCCGAAGTCGACACCTTACCACCAGGGCAGCACACCAAAAAAAACATTAAAATGTATTAAAAATTATCTGTTTTCAGGCATGAGAAGAAAAATCTTTTATTACTGAAAAAAATTAAAGATGTCATTAACGTTAATAGTTTTATAAATTATAAATAAATAGTTTAAAATTAAAATTGATTCTATTTTAATTCATAACACATTCGCGAAATAACATTTAGCTACGCTTTAGGATTAGGATTTAATAAGGATAAATTTTTGTAAACGGTATCCCTGTTGTCCAAAACTACTCAAGTACCTTGTTATTTGAGATATTTATTCAAAGTTATATAGAAAGATAAAAGTTCTATGCTCCCTTTTATCATATTTTTACATTCTGAGACTGAACTCACTTTAGTATTAACCCGTAACTGGAGAAAGAAGTCAGAATTACTGCGCGTAATTCATTAGCTCTGATTATCACGCGGTATTTTGCCCTTGAATCATCTCCACAGTACTTTCAAGTTGTTCTTTCAGCAGTATCTTGGCAAAAGTCTAAGTATGAATGCATGCGTATAACTGAACCATTCTTTTTCAAAGTTTTTGTTGTTATTGATGCAGTCATTGACTCCATATCTCTGAAACTGCTTTTAATTTGAATAAAACAGAAAGAATAAAGAAACATTCTTAAACTAATATTTTAAAATATTGTATTCTTCCTTTTTGTTTGTAAAATTCTAATGGTCATTAACATTAGTGCAATTCCTTAATATCCAAACGAAGTAAATACTCATTAAAAGATTGTTCAGGTTTTTCTTTATAACATCTTTCCAATATTTAATATTATAGCATTTAACATTTTTAATATTTTTGGTAACTAAATGGTTTCCAAAATGTATTGTGTTTACAAAATAAATTCCAATGCGATTTACAAAAGACAAAAAAGAAAATTAACAATGGAGTCATTTTGACTCCATGTCTCTGGCCGTGTGAGGAAATTCGTTTCTCCTGTAACGGGTTAAATGCTGTTATAAAACATTTCATTTTCTACTTTCTTCGTCTTACTAAGCAATACAAAACTTACTTGGAAAAAACTCACAGTTCTTATCTCGTTCATTTTCAGGAATTACTACTGTACTTACGCTGTCCACTTTTGGACTTGACACTAAAACAGATCTTCCGAAAGTGTCTTACCCAACAGCTTTGGACTGGTTTGTCATCATGTGCTTTACATTCGTAATTGCGACCCTTCTGGAATTCGCTGGAGTACACTATTTTACTAAAATAGGCAGCGGAGAATTCCCTTGCATCGAATCTGGATTAGAGTCTGACACTGATGATGGATTTTCAAGTTCAAGAGTAATTGGTCCAAGAACAGTAAGCGGTCGAGATATTGTGAGTTCTAATTCTGTTGTGAGTTCCAGCTGTGAAAAGTTCTAGAAATTATATTTTAATTAAGTGAATGCAATTAATTGTCTGAATAAATCATTGTAATTATACGAATGTTGATTTTTTAATATTCTGGTCAACCCCCCTTTAAGCATGCATCATTATGTGCTATTAATCATGCGGTAGGCAACTGAGTAGTTTATATCAAACGGATATTTTCATTCATTTATTAACTTTCTTTACCAACCGCTTTATGAAGTTAATTGATTTCAGTTCAAATATAGCAAACCATGAAAAACTATAGCCATAATAAGTAAAAGTAATTCATTTTGATCATCACAAGATGTTGTAATAAAAAGGATTCAATAAGAGTTTCGATATATATTTATGCCCATTTAATTTCATATTAAATTTTTGAAAATATTATTAATGAATAAAAAGTTTTCAAAAATACAGTTTTATTTAAGTTAATTTCAACATATATAATGTTTAAAAGAGCAAAACTTATGTCTTAGTTAATGAGCTTCCTCAGTCCCCCCCCCCTCCCCCTCCCCACTCAAGTAAACTTCTTTTAGCATTTTTCCAATATATCAATTAAATTTGTTGTGTCACTGGAATATAACAATATAAAAAGTGCCATTTTATTTTTTTATTTTCAAATTATAAATTTGATTAAAATGTGTTTCTGTTATGAGTATTATTTGCGGTATTTAATTATACGACGCAATATAGAAAATTGAAAAACATATTTTAAAAATGATGGATTTCACTTGACTTTTGTGCATGCAAATTTTTGATTTCAACTATTAGTTTTGCAGTAACTATTGTGTTAAAATAATCTGAATAAGCCTTCATTACTATGCGTCTTAGCTTTAAATAAATTGAAAACTTGAATTATTTAACAGCTTGATGAAATTTTAATTTATATTTACCTGACTTCCGTGATATGCGAATATGTTGACTCCAGTTTTGGAATTGCATGACGGTCAGCGAATAGTATATGTATTGATTTATTTTTACCACGGAAAATATATGGGGAAGAATAATCAAATTAAAATCGTTTTTGTATGATAAAAGTAAAAAAGATTCTTGAATCAAAATTGACGGGTTCCATTTCAAGTTGAAGTAAGTACAAGATTAGTCATATACTGACAACTCCGACTCCCTCGAAGGCATAAGGAAAAACTTGAATGACCGAACCGCCGCAACAGCAATACTGGCGGTAACTGTGGTTGAGTTCTAAGTTGCACCATCACCGACCACAATACAACTCTTCCCTAATGAAGTACTTTCTGTCATCGATGGGAGGTAACCAACCCTTTCCTTTTCGCATATCCACAAGGGTGGTGACAAGTACAAGATTATATTTGTTAACCCATTTTCGTGCGTTTATCATTGCGTTCATACTTTGAACTAACTATCCATCTATTTCAACTAACTTTGACATGATCAATTAAATTTTTTTAATGTGTACACTTGAAACTTCAACAAATTTTTCTATAAGAGCATTATATATTTCTTAATTTTTTTATAATAAACATTTTATCATTTTTTTTAATTTCTAGGTGTTGTATCCCAGTCCACTTTTGAAATCAGCCAAGAGGAAACGATCATCAGGCCGTTTACCAAGCTGCCGGGATATGCGAATATGTTGCGTTCAATTTTGGAATTGCATAATGGCCAGTGAATCATACAAAGCATGCATGCGTCGCAGAGTGGCCGGACGACCAGATGCAGTTAATAGTGTCAGCAAAATAGATGAAATTTCGCGCATTCTCTTCCCCTGTTGTTTTGCTGCTTTAAATTTATTTTACTGGTTTCTTTATGCCAGTAAACATCAATCATCATTTTGGGAAAATACATAATCTTATGGAAAAAAAATAAAACTTGATGAGATTTTTCTGTAATTTGAACGAATCGGCAAAATTTTAAAATTCAGTGTGCAAGAAGAATCTTTTTAAGCTTTCTTTAACAGTATATATATGAATTGGAAATGAAAAGAAGCATTTCTGTCTAACTGAAATCTCTAATTAATTCTAACTCTTTATTAGAGGATACATGGTTCGATCTCATTGCAAGAAAAGTAATTTTACGAACTTTATTTCAATATAATGGAGGGCCGTGGTGGCTTGATGGTAAGGTCTCGGCTTCGGAACCGGAGGGTTTCAGGCTCGAGACCTGATTCCACTGCAGAATTGCCGTGTAAGGTGGCCCGGTGAACGCTAAATCCGCAGGGGGCCAAACGCCCTACCGCTTGATAGAGGTGCACCACTTCAGATGTTGTCGTCCTCGTCATCCGATCGCAGTTCGAAATTACGAGGTCCGCCCGAAAATAGCCCTAGTGCTGCTTTAAAAGAGAACATAACATAAATAAATTAAACTTCAATATGATGCCTTCACTGCTAAATTGCTTTCTATCTCGCAAAAACATTACACAAAAAATCAATTCCCTGAAATCAAATAATGAAGCAAATCTCCTGCAAAACAAGTCTGGAAACTTGATAAATAATTTTAACTTCACTTGATCAATACTATTGTATTGAAAATATACCGATGATTCCTTAAATACTATGGCTTCTTCAAGATTTTCTAAGAGCTTCTTTGTCTAATTATTTCAGAGCAGAAAGAACCGATTAAGCTATAATAAACCTATAAAAAATAAATTTATGCAACAATCATGTAAATTTATTTTGAAATACTACTTATACAAAAAGCGTAATTCAATAGTAAATGTGGAAATAATATGTAAAGCAGGAAGTGACTCAGAGCGATCATCACATTAATGATGTAATTAATGTGGGAATGATCACCGCATTTCGAATTAGGATGGGATTATTATGGACCGCAAAAGGAATTATAGAATTTTATTTAAAGAATATTGAACAATTTACTAAAAGTATATTGTCTCCATTCCAAATGCTTTTGTAGACTAAATAGGAGTGTTTAAAAAAATGATGAGGAAACATTTGAGATACAAATTAAATAAAGAAATAATAAAAAGGTATAGACGTAAAGACATAATATACCAAGGTTAATCAAAAATGGAGAAGAAGTAAGAAAATCGGATCACAAAATAAATGAACATTTCTAAAACATACTAAACTCTCCCAGTGGACAAACGGCTGCGGTGGCCTGGTGGTAAGGTCTCGGCTTCGGAACCGAAGGGTTTCAAGTTCGTGATCGGATTCCACCGAAGAACCGTCATGTAATTGGGTATGGTGCACGTTAAATCCGTCCATGCCAAACGTCCTCCCGTGGTGTGGTGTGGTGTGGAGAGGGGGGTGCCAGCTCAGGTGTCGTCCTCGTCATCTGACCGCGGTTCAAAATTACGAGGTCCGTCCCTAAATAGACCTAGTGTTGATTTAAAACGGGACGTTAATATAACTAACTAAACGGAACTAAACCGAGTGGATAAACAGCTAATGGAACGAAGGGAGGGTCACGTGACAAGACATACTGACACATTTGTGAGAGTTGCCAAGTGACAGTTTAGAACTTTCGGACGCGTGCGATGAAAATATTGATTGCAGTTAAAATGAACTGACGTTAAAAAGCTTTTTAAATAAAAAGTGGTTGGAAAGATAATGAAGGAAAAATATATATATTTTTTTAAAATAAAAGCTAAAAAATAATCATTTGGGATCTTTAAGTTTTGTCAAAAACATGCCTTTTCGAAATTCAATTTCAGACCTTGCTACCTTGGGTGATCCTTCTGGAATTAATAACTGCACAACATCGCTCTGAGTTTATTATGTGGTATATTTCATTAATTATTATCGGTTGATTAAAAGTAGTAGAATTTTTTTTCTTTTTTTTCTTTGCAGGATATATGAGAGGGCTTTGTAGAATTAGAGCTCCAAAAATATATCTTTTAACGTTAAATTTGAATTATTTCCTTTTCTCTTAAATATCAATCTTCAAATTTTTTTTTTACTGTCGATAGTCAGATGAAAAAATATTGTAGGATGTTGATTAATGCAGTTAAAAGGGAAGAAATTAAAAACTTTTAAAATAAAAAATAGTTGGAAAGATTATCAAATCAATAAATAATTTTTAATTAAAATCTAAATTTAAATTTAAAAAATATCATTTTATATTTTAAATTTAAAGATATAATATATAAAGATTTGACGTCCTGTACAATTTTTCTTTAGTTTTGTATATAAAAATGATAAGTAGCTTTTTATTCTTTTTCAAAAAAATTATTATTTCACATTTAAAGCAGGTATCAATGTATCATACCAAGAAACAGATAAAAAATAGGGTAAATTTTCTTTAAATTATTCTTTGATGTGAATTTATCTTTCGAAAGTCTTCATTACATTCTTACATCATATATTAATTTTTTGCCGATTCAGCTGCTTCCGAAAGATTTAACTGTTGGCGTCAAGTGTCTCATCTCTGACTAATATTATAGCAATTGAATGCAGTCATAGCTGCTTCCGAAAGATTTAACTGTTGGCGTCAAGTGTCTCATCTCTGACTAATATTATAGCAATTGAATACAGTCATCAATTTTGATGCTAAAAAATGTCTTCTTACATACTGCTTTCATCCCTAAACCAATTTGCGAATTTATGTATTCTTCAAGACACTACTGGGTTATATTATATTTGATATACTCCCAAATCGATAAGAAATATGCGAATCTCGTTGCTCGAAAAACCGATAAAAAAAATATCTCTTTGCTTGCTATCTCCTAATGTCTCTAAGGGTCGCGGTGACCTGGTGGTGTGGTCTCAGCCCCGAAACCGGAGGGTTTCAGGTTCGAGACTCAATTTCACCGAAGAACCGTTGCGTAAGCGGGTCTGGTGAATGTTAAACGTCTGGTCAAACGTCTTCCCCGTGGTGTGGTGTGGTGTGGAGGGGGGTGCCAGTTCAGATGTCGTCCTCGTCATCTGACCGTGGTTCAAAATTACGAGGTCCGTTCCAAAATCATCCTAGTGTTGCTTCGAAAACGGGACGTTAATATAACTAAACTAAACATATGTCTCCAGTGCAGTGGAATGATGTTGAGGTCTCGCCTCAGAGACCACAGGGTTGTAGGTTCGAGACTGTTTACGCAGAAAAAGCATCAGGAAAGAGTGTCGAATGCGTGTTACGTATGTCGGGGCCAAATATCGTTCCATTGGGGTGGTGCGGATGTTTCGAAAATAGGGTGCGAGCTCAGGTTTCACCCTCGTCGTCTGATCGCAGTTAAAAACTATCCGAACTATTCGTAGTGCTAATTTAAAACAGTGCTTTAATCTAAACCTAACCTGTTCTGTTTCCTCTTTCTCTGTCATGTTCTTTCCTCAAATCGGCTCTCGCAAGACATTTCTTTCGTTCCGACTCTTTTTTAACTCAATAAGATTTTTCTGCCTTCATCATTTTTTTTATAATTCTTAGAGAAATCAACAGTGTTAAATGAACATTTAAATCTTATATTAACTTACATTCATGCTCTTTCCATCTGTCTGATCTAAATTAATAATTGTCCCCTAATTTTTGAAAAGAAAAATATTAAGTATTTTCTAGCTATTCATAAAAGTTGAATTGCATAAATAGAAAGAAACTGCACCGAAAACCGTAGATAGAAAAAAACGTACTTAAAATCGTCAACTTTGTAGGAAATAAAGAAAATAATTTAAACATCTAGCAAGAAAGGTCTTTGCTTATTGATAGTCACTGACGCTGATGATTATTTTATTAATTATTTTTGAAAAAAAAAAGCCTATTTGAAAATACAAAAATAATATATTCTTAAATTGTAAAAATTATTTATTAACAAAATTATTATTAATTCGACACATAAAATTGTAAAATTAACAAAACCACTCATATAAATATGAATACTTATCAAACCTTGCATTTTATGAAATACTTCACCTATTGTCGCAAAAAAATTTGGTTTATTAAAGTAAATGTTATAATGTTTAAAACTGGCATTATCTTTTAACTTATTAATATATAATTTACTTTATTGCAGCTTTATGTTCCAAACACTTAATTAAAGAAACATGATAAACAAAAGAAAAATCCAATCAAGGTATCATTTGTTAATGGCGACAGTAATATATTAAATATTTGTTTATTATATTTTCAGCGTCAAACATCCCAAATAAAATTTCCATTTCTCCTTCCCTGTAAATGTAGTTTCGCGTAAGGAATAAGTAATTGAGAACAGATCATTTTTATTTTCTCTAGGAATAACATTATATCAATATTTTCTATAAAATAAATTTTTAGGTATCTCACGGAAATGTTCTTTGCTGTGCCACCTTTGTAATCAGTCACTACTTTTATAAAACATGTATATTCTAAGGTGCATTAATGGAAATTGATATTTTATTAATCCTTTTATCTTTATTTCGTTCATATTGCGAATCATATTTAGTATTATTTCATAAATGACAGTATCAGATGGCTTAAATAAAAAGAAAGGAATTAAATGTCCATTAATTGATCCTTGGAAACAAATTTTATCGTGCATTTTTAATTGATAAATTCTAAAGCTCTTAACACAGGATCCCTTTATAAATAAAACCCTAATGGGTCATAATCATCCAACGGAAATAAATTAATTTGCAACGGTATCTATTGCATATTAGAAAAATCCATTATATCTAATAAAAATTAAATTGCGATCTGAACCCTTTACTAAGATTTGCTGATGGATGACTGCTCGAAAGTTATTCAGATATACCAGAATGTCGCAGAAAAAGCACTAATAATTACTTAAGCGATAATTTAAAGGATAATGAGCTATTAATTTAATATTGCATTTTGCCACTTACCTAAACTTTAAAGATGATAGGAAGGTGGGAAAGTAATAAAATTACCAATCATATACATAAGCAGCAAGCGAATAAATTGTAAATTAATAAAACAAAAGTAAATTGTAATTTGTTTCATAAATGGTAAATTCAAAATCATGAGAAAAAGAAATGGAAAAAGAAACTAAATAACTCCTGTCTGAAAATCCAGAGCTTGTTAACCAAATAAATATCATTAATAAAAAATCGAAATGAAGGGAGCGATAAAGAGTTTCCATAAAGACAAAATTTCTCTGCTTTAAATGCATTACTTCACTCTCCATTCTGTAATTAGATATATATACATTCAATAGAATATCTGTTGAAAGCAATCGAAAGCTCATTGCTTTACGGCATTAGTTTCCGAGTGCTATTGAGAGCAATTTATATACTTCACCATCTTTTTCCAACTATGATACTATTTACAGAGTTCATAAATGTTCGTAAGTATATAGAGCTAGAAAAAAAGAAAATATTATTGATTTGTTAATTTCAATAATATTTTCTTTCCTTTCCTTTGTCATTTTTAATAATATTCTTGCTTTCACTATATTTTGAACGGATATCCTAACTGTGTCTGGAGATGGATACTTCCAATGTTGCCAGTTGATGCGTTTTGTACGAGAGGAAAACTGCTCTGCATAATTTGTATTTCAAGTTGTTTTTAAAGGGGTTTACTTCGTAACACGGAGTCATTCGAAAAACGAAGTAATCTCCTGAGTTTCACAATCATCAATTAGTATGCTTCTGCAGGCTTCCTGGCATAGGGTAGCTCGTCTTCTCTGTGATCTGGACGTACCGGTTTCATGTCCCGGTTCGGGCAGGGTTATTCTTCTTCTGTGTTCCATCCGTGAGGTGTGTGAATGCCCCCCCCCCCCCTGTAAAAAAGGGTTATGCAAGTGAAAGTGACGTATGAAGTAGCTAAGTCGTACTCTTGGCCCTAGTTGGCGCTACTGAAAAAACAAGAGGCGCTCACTTGACTTAATCGCTGACAGATATGTAAGCGAGCTTGTAAAGTGCCATAAGTAACAACAACATCATGTTGCTTTATGAGAGGTTATTGTTGCCATAGCTTTAGGATAAAGCTTTTGCCATAGCTTTAGAATAAAGCTTTCTCCGACAACAAGCAACCAGCCATCCACGCTGCCGATAATTTGATAGTTAGTAAAAC
>JAPMOR010089440.1:473935-501152 GCA_026543865.1 Argiope aurantia | reverse complement strand
TAGCGAAACTGTTTAGTTCTTCTCACCATATTATTTTCTACAAAACTCTGACTTTTTCTATTTTTTTCGTACAAGTTAAATACTTAAATTAGTCTTTTTTCTGTTAAAAATTAAAGTAATAAAAAATGGAAATGATTTATTAATTAGGTTCAAACATTTTAGTTTCTCAAGAGCTGATAAAGAATTTCTTAAGCAAATTTGAATACAACCAGTATTTAGTTTCAAACAACAAATATTTGGTCAGTTTTAAACAGTAAAAGTTTTTGCTATCGTATATGTCGAGGTGTCTCATTTTCTTTAATATATATGACTATTAGAATGAAGAAGCTGTATAATAATTTTATTTTCATATTTTTTAAGCATTAATTTCACAGAATCAAAAAGCATAAAATATAATTCATTATTTCGCTTAAAGCCTTTTTCCTATTGGAACTGTATGACTAACCGTTTGGAAATCACCTATTGGATCACGATTAGAGTGAACTCCCTGTATAAACAGAATAGCCTATAAAATCAAACTTATCTCGCATTAACATTCGATCCAATTAAGATCTATCAATTTACATGCATATCAATTCATTTGCAAAGTACTTGCATAATGAATCAAAACCCAAACAACTTTACATTTTCAGTTTACAAAAAATATGTTATTCTCCAGTTAAAAAAAAATCTATAATTTCAATAATAATAAAAATTTGGCTTCATTCTCTCCTATGACTTAGCTTAGATAATGTTAGAAAGTAGAATTTTATAATATAATCCTCCTTATGTGTTTAACATTTTACTTATCTCTGCATGTCACCGTTTTGATTTAATAATTTTAAAGTGATTTTTTTGTACTAAATTCAATAAAGTGTTATGTCTTTATAATATTTTTTACACTAAGTTAAGAGAAACTTTGTTATAAATTTCAAAATTCATTATGACTTAAGCAATTCACTGTGATCCTTCGCACTGATGACGTATTTTAAGGCATTGGTTAATATATTATACAGTTTTTCGCAATTTTATTCTTTTAAATATAATTTCACTTAATATATATTAGCCTATATTCAGAATGAAGAAATAAGAAGGACATACGCAAGAAGAACACAAATGTAAGTTTCTAAAATGAGTATTCGAACATGTAAATGATATCATGATATCATTCGATATCATGAAATGATATCATTCGAACATGTAAAATTTAAAAACATGAATGCAATGGAGAGGTTTCCGCCATTATTTTATCAAAAATTTTCTTATTAACGAAATGGCTCAAAAATATGTATTAAAATGCGAATCTGCAAATTATTTGCAAAGAAAAATACATTTCTAACGATATTATAAAACATAATTAGGTGTTTAAAATCTCGTCATATTGAGAATTATTAACCCAATAACCTGTTTGGAGATTATTTTGTGTGCCCTCTCTATTAGGTTGATAATTAATTTCTAAACCGTTATATATATATATTCAATTGGAAAAATGTTTTAAATGCAGCGGATAATTACATTGTGTGTTGTTTAATAAGTGTATTTCTCAAAATGTCGCGAAATCAAACATTTTATACAGACCACCATTACTATCAATCATATTTAATAAAATATATTTGACAATTTAATATTTTAAGCAAAAAATCCATTATTCTTCAATTAAAACAAATTGACTTAGGAAACGTTAAAAATTAGTATTATAGACGAATTTTACTGATAAATTTAGAGTTCTGAGAGATATTTTATAGGATTGTTTGCAAATTGAATTTATGTCCTGTTGCGCTACTTTTTCAAGCTATACCTTAAAATAAATTTGTACACGATCCTTATTAAGATTAAATGGTTATAGCTCGGTTGATTTTAGTCGTGAAAGGGAAAAATTTTATTATATGTTTTAGAGTATCTAAAGTTTTTTTTTTTTCTTTTTTACTGAAAATGACTGGTATGATCGTGAGACCGTATTTAGAGGTTAGACTGATTTTAGGACTAATAACTTTTGCAGAAATACATTTATTGACTCAAACCGCATAAAACAGATTATTTCCTATCATTAAAGTAATTTTCCTAACTATAACTCTCTCGTTATATATATATATATATATATATATATAGTGGCTTAGAAATTGACTATTGGTTCACAATAATAGCGAACATCTCGCATATACGTATATAATTTTCAAAATTATATATTATATCATAATTATTAACTAAGATTCAAATTTTTCTCGAAAATTCCAACGATTTCATCTAGCCGTTGTAGAAAACAACTGTTTGCTGTTGCATATTTACATTCTCATTGAGTTTTCATTTCTAATGCTCCTCTAAAAGAGTTCTTAAACTTTCCATTTCAGCCTTTGTGCAAAATATTATCTAATAAAGCAAAAATTAATTGTATATTATATTTTATGTAATTCTTATGGTTCCCATTCAAAATTTATATTTGTTTATTAAATTTATTAAAATTGATTTTATGAAGTTTAAAACTTTCTTAATTCATTTCTATTTCTAAATGTTCATCAATTAAAGATACCCGTTAGATATTTATTAAAATTTAATTTTTGAAACTTCTAAATTTTGTACGTTTTAAATCTTTATCTAACAATGCCTTTCAAAGTACTATGAATATAATCATAATATCTGTAAATTTCTGAATAAGAAATTAAAAAACGAAAGAGACTTATATTTAAATAATTAAAATTATCTGATATTTGTGGAATGTTGCTTCTCGATTGAAATATCGAATATAAATTCATGTCTATGGAAGTTGCCTATCTGTGATGAACTTGCGCCATCTAAATCAAGGGTATTTGTAATCTGAATATTTTGAAAATTATAAAACAGTACACTGTATTCATGTTTGTATAGTTGAGCTGTATAGTTTAATTCTGTTATACTAATTGAAATATATATTCCATTAGCGTGAACGGCATTAATCTGTTCACTTAATAGATTTTGTTGAAATTAAATTCTATGAGGTCTCTGAATCAAAAAAAAAAATCATATATAAAATTGAAGCTTCTCAGGACAGAGAAAATAATGTGGGAAATATATGAGAAATATAGGAAAACGTAAGTGAATGAAATATGGAGCATCTCATGCTCGAGAAGGATGACTACTCTAATTGAGAATATAGTAAATGTTTTTTTTTTTTAATTTTAGCAAACTGATTCACTAGATGAAAACGTCAAAAAAAAAACTGCATTTGAAATGACAGTAAAAATAAATGATTCACTGATGTCAATAACTGTTGAAGAAGTTTCAGTTCAATTGTCATGTTATATGTTTGATTTATTCGATAAATTTTGAATAATTATTTTATTTTCCCTCTAATTTGTAAAATGCTTGTTTCCATTTATAATGCATGTTTCCATTCGATCTTCAGTCATGAATTGACAAGAATGGATCGAAATAACCCCTAAAATATATTGGGGATTTCATGTATAATGCTAACTCAATGTACTACATTAAAATCCTATTATGATTAAAATAAATGTTGATAAAATAGCTGTATTTGTGTCTGTGTTTATTGTATCTGTTTTTGCCTTTGTGTTTAACAGAAAAGATAGCATTTCAGTTATAATCATTTAGATTTTAATTTTGAGTTTGCAAAAGAGAATTATCTAATCTTCCTTAAATTGCTGCGCTTAACCCTCCAGCTGCGTATCCCGTGATTTCCGCGGGTTGGCAATCAGACCATATTTTGTTGCATCCCACGTTTTTCGCAGCTTAGAGTGTTTATTTTTACGATTACAGATTTTTATTATATTATATTTTTATCGTGTAACAAACATATAGTATCAGTTCACCTTTGAGAAATATTTGAACTTATTGGCAAACATCGCATCTAAATAGTGATTTTAAAGAATTACTCAGCCAGAGGGTTAATGAATCATAAACATAATTTTTAATTGTGGTATTAGATATTATAAAACATTAATTATGCTATGAATATGATAAAATTGTCGTTGCTCTTCTTTGTAAAAAATCTGAATAAATTCAATTATACGTATAATTGCGTTATTGAATAATCATCCAATAACCACAAACAAAAATATAGAACCAGAAAGCATATCTATATTGCTAAAGACTGTGATTGACTTTAGGTATCGCAGCCTTTTTTCGGTTGAAGTACAGTCCAATGAACAGTAAAGAATTATGCAAGTTATTTTAAATCGTAATTTTGACAAATCAATGTATAAAATGTCCAAATAATTTCATTAAATTCGAAAGATTTTTTTTATTATCTTATGAAAAAGTTGTGTATACACTTGTATCCAAAAATTAGATTGCATGTGCTATCTCCGAAATAAATAATAATCGGTTTATTTTAATGAAATTGGTAACACATTTCCAGTATTGTGACATAGCTAAAAATAAAATAGCATAATAAAAATAAGTAAACAGTTTTCAAAAATTTAAATAAGATTAAAAATAGCCATAATATAACATCCATATTTTAAGAATTATTAGTCTAATATGGGAGCAGAACAGCCTTACAACAAGTCATCGTGCTGAAACTCAGATTGTTCTTGTCTTGTCAAAACTTTTGTCTATGCCATTTTTCTAAAAACGAAGATTTTAAATCCTAAAAAGTTCTAGGAAGGGGTTCCTGTCCGGCATAGGCTCTTTCTGGACCATCCGAAATATACGATATGCTATTGTGATCCAATGGTTTTATTAAACACAGGATTCAGTGAATGCCTTCTTTCTCCAGAAAACAAACCACAATATGAGTTTTGAGTATCCTCATGTTATAGCGAGTAAAAATAAAATCGTCGGGAGCAACTTCCAGGAAAAACTTTACAAGAATATAATTTCTATACCTCTGCGTGGATGCATCTCAGATATGAGGAGATTTATAGCCCTCCCAAAAGGTTTTATATTCTACGAAATGATCGATCTACCTTTTGTTTGAGGTATAATAACGGGCACCATTCTCTCTCTAGATGATGATTTAACTACAATCACTTTTTGTACTGAATCTAGACTCATAATTAAACAGAGCGATTCTAATTTTTCTGCGCCAAAAAATAGTGTTCCGGGTTCTACAAATAAGTGAGTTTTTTTCTGCAATTTGTGGATAAAAACATATATCACAGGTCATCAGGTGTAAAGATCTTTTTGATCTAATTGATGTATTAAGATTACGATGTAAGTACGATTCTCCAATTGATGTATAGGGTATTACTTTTTAAATTGTGGAGCTTATCCGTTTTAAATAATAAAGAAAAATATGTTTGTAACTCAAAGTTTGGACACTAGGACTAAATAGAAGACTTGATAATTTTTTTCTTTCTAATGTTTCAAGAAAAAATCGTTTTTTCTGTATGTCAGCTGCTATTTATTAGCAGGAGATCTTGCTTCAACTGGTAGTATGACATTATTTATAATTACCAAATGTCAAAAACTGGGATAAGTTTTTTTATAAGTAACTAAACACTGAAAATTAGCTGACACTATTTATAACAGCCTTAACGTTAAAATTCAATTAATTAAATTTATAGCGTTCATTCTGAATGATGCAAAAATTAATTGAAACAATTTGATGGATATCGTTGTTAATGTATTTTTAAGAGTGAGTTATTTAGCCTGCTATTCAAAATATTTTGATTTGTTGCTAATTATTTAATTTTTCGAAACTTAACAAATTGTCCTGTTCTATTTCCAATAATATTATTACATTTTTTCTTCGAATTATGCCATGCGATATAATGAAAATTAATTTCACTGTACATATTGTTTTAATCAAATAAACCGAATTTAATAGTAGCAATGATTTTAATTTCTTCTCAATAGCCAGTTCCTAGAAATAAACTACAAGTCATTAAATGAAAGATACACTATGAGATATTCTCTAGAGACAACATACTTTTCAAACAAATGCCGTTTAAAAAAGTGATAACGATCACGGATAAATTTTAAACCGATAGATTTAACAATGTAAAATTTCAGACCGAAAGAGGAGATGAATTACTTGGTTTTTATTTACTACAGGTTAAGAAGTGTAAAACTTATGTCCGGAGAGTAAACTGCATGACTTATTTATTTCAAAACACTTTCTGAAACAACCTAGGGTTTTCAATAGCTTATTTATCTTCCGGAAAATCATCGTAAAGAAAGAAAGTATTTCTCTAAAATGTACTTTTTTTCTAATGGAAATATCTATTATAGAAGGATTGCAAAACAAAAAAAATATACCAACAGACAAATTTTAAACAAAATGTTATGTTTAAAGGAAACCCAAAGGCATAAATTTTTATAATGAAAGTCGTAAAAAGTACATTAACCTTCGTGTCAATGACTGAATAGTTCTGATCAAAAAGAAGATATATCCAATGCGGATCATAAATGTTTATGCCATAAGGCATCCAAAAATACGTATTTACTACTTTTTTAATCCACATATGTTTGAATGCTTCCAGAAATTTTATGACGTGCGAAAAAAAAGCTGATGAAAATATCAGCATAATCGACTTACACAAAAACCTTCTAACAATATATTAAACTGGAAAAAAAACGTTTTTAAATATTCAGTATCTTTAATTTATTAAATAAATGCATGCCTAATAATGAAGACGGTATTTATTTTTGCCAGACATCCCTAATTTTCCATGAATTTTAATTTTAAGTAAATTAATTAAATTCAGTCTGAAATAGAAACAATTTTTAAATTATTTTTTTCTTTTTGAACTGCGTTCACTAATTGGTTGCAAGGTTTAAACTCCAACACATCGGATTAATATTTTATATACACATGTAAATCAAACGTCAAGAAGGAACTTGAAAATAAATCAGAACTGAAAATATTGAAGTCTGTAAAATATCTGTATCTTCTGTGCTAAAAATAAATAAAATATATGTGATAAAATATAGCATGTTTTGAAATATAATCTATTAAAATTTTAAACATGTATATTCTGTATAGCGCATTAAATCTTCATTTCGACATGCTGCAATTTTTGAAGTATAATCCAACTAAAATTAAAAACATATATATCCTATATAGCACATTAAATCTTCATTCCTCCGAACAATCTTTGATAACTTCACTGTTAATTTTTCAATTAAAAAAACACAACAAAATGTTAAATAAACTTTGTATAATTTTGTACTTCCAGGGTACAATTTTATTTATTCATTTTTACTTTCTCATGAAGAAAGTATTGTAATTGTCAAAAAATTCGAACTCGAGATTTTGACGAATCTTTACATTTTAGACCTCCCTGAGACGCTTTTTGAAAAATTCGTCTGTCTATTACCCAGAAACTCTTTGAACTAGACTTAAAAAATTTGGATTTTTGGGAGAAATTATTTTGTCTTCAAGAACTTCAGAGGCACCAAAGATTGGTAACTGAAAGAAAATAGGAAATAGGATTTCTATTTTTAGTCCGAAAACACAATTTTTGGAATAATGTCTGTTTGTCTGAATGAGCAAGGTAAAAAATATGTATTTTTATAGAAAAAATGCTGATATATATCACATTTTTGAAGAAATACGTTAAATGAAAATCTGTTAGTCTGCCCACTCATATGATAAATGATTCAAAAACGGAATAAGCTGGATGGATTAAATATGACATATGATTATCTTGTCGTCATTTATGATTTAAACATTTAAATTAAATTCTTCAAACTATTACTTTCTTTCTTTCACCACAGAATATCTCCGAACTTGGAATCTCTAGGATTCCCGATTGGTTTAAAGGATATACGTGGAAGTATTTATTAAGAAAAAAATTTAGTTTACATACGGTAAAAAGAAAAAATAACTATATACAAAATTATGATCATGAAGGGGGAGTATGAGAAGATGAAATATTCTAAAGTTAATATATTTTCAATTAATTATTGAAGTTAATATATTTTAAATCAATTATTCAAGTTAATATATTTTCTGAAGTTAATATATTCTGGAAATTCAAACTCTTACTGGTATATCACTCTGTGGAGGAATGTGATAGTGAAAATTATTACGAAATTTTATATCAAAACATTTTACTCCGATTCAACTTCAAAACGAAATTCATCACCGGGTATATTGTTTGTATGTTGTCTTTCCTCGTATATCTGAACAATATATCTCGAAAAGGCAATAAGTAAAACAAATAAAAATAGATTCGAAATATTGTCTCTAAAACTGTTGATTTCTATCTAATTTTGGATAAAACCAATCATGATGAGAATTATAATTTAAGTACTCGATTTTCTGAAAGCTAAGACAAATATAAACAGAAAACAGTCCTTACTGAGGAACTATACCAAACACTGATGGAGGAATACTCCCACTGCTTTTGCTTCTAGAAGAAAAACCAATCTAACAAGATATGACGTTTCCTACGAAAAGAGAGAATTTCCAAGTTTAAATACTTGATCTCGTTTTTTTTTTTTTTTTTTGACACCCCGACCATTTGAATCTAATTTCGAAGCAGGGCTTATTTAATAGAATGAACGAGTGAACCATGCTGTCACGATCCTCGAATTTAAATGGCTATCTACTCAAAGTGAAACAAAGACAGTTAAGAGAGACTCAAGAACCTTAAAATTTGGATCACATGGGAAAATTTTAGCACTTGAAGACAATACAGTTCGCATAACACCATCCACGATATCTGCAAATGAAGATTTACCAGCAAATGTGTCACAGAAAGCAAGATATAAAAAGCAAGATATCTTTTAGCCGTCATCGGTGAGTTAAGAATCTGACTTCAAATAAATAGTTTATATGTAGAAACAAAACAGTAAAATCGTGGAGTTCATTCTTAATTTCTAACTAAGGTTAAACGTAAGCTCTAACATAAGACGGAATGCATACTAGCAAGGATTTCAGAGGCTTCTTCTTAAATTTGAAAAAAAAACTAAAGGGAAATTTTCATCAGCTCTAATACTATATGGAATGCATTATTATATTATAACAAATCATGTCTTACTTTTTATTCAAATGACAAGCTAAATACATAATTTGGGAAATATTATAAGCAGAAAGTCATTTTATTTAATACAGAAATCTTTAAGCGATTCATAAACATTTCTTTCAATTTTAATTATTAAGTAACTTCAATTATTATCTGTAGATGATAAGACAATATTGGGAAAAAATCGTTTTCTGATGTTTTTTTAAAATATTATTCAAATTGCTAATAGAATTTTCTTCAAGGTATCAAAGTGTGCTTCTATCAAACAGAAAAAGCATCAATATACTTTAGAAATTATCCATAATCTTAGTGGTTATTTCCATATTTTCAGAAAGAGTTCGGGAACGTTTAATTAAAGTTTAAAATATAAAGACTATTTCTTTAAATGTTCGATTTGACAGCCTTTTTTCTGAATAACAAGTCTGCATAGTGATTTCCATGATATAAGGGATTTAGTAAAATGCCCAGGAATATTAATTTCTATTCTTCTTCTACTACATTCTAAAGTCCATCAGACTAGCAGCTTTGTCTTGATAAAGTGTTATTCTTTGAAAGTCATTTGGATAACGGAAGGAAATTTCGTCTGTAAGTATTAGACTTAGAACTTTCTCTCGATGGTACGGTGAGTCGATTTTAATTTTTTTTTCATTCTTCTTACTTTTTAATTTCTTTTAGTAGGAGAACCCTGTGCCAATCACAAATCACTGCTGATTTTTTTTTTTGGGGGGGGGCAGATTGACAGAACTTGGTTTATATATATATTTTTTTTTGTTATATATCTTCGTTTTCGATAGTAAATGGGCGTGTGAATGTAAACGTAATTTAAGTAAATCCATATTTTATTAAAGGATACGACGCATTTCCACTTATTAAATGGATTCATTTGGGATTCTACAAACTATTCTGTTATGTGCTACATGCTTCGGCATAAAATTAGGTTTTTTAAAATCATTTAAGTAGTAAATCTTGGTTTATTACTTTATTTATCTTTGCTATAGTTGTATTTAAAGACTTGGCATGGAATTCTATGTTGGTGGATTTTCTGTTTTTAACACTGATGTCAGTTTAGAACTATTTGAAATATTAGTATCTTTTTCGGATTTTCATTTGGAATCTTCCTCACATGTGGAAATATTGATTGATGGTTTGACCCTTTTGGATTAATGAATTTCTAATTTTTTCGCTTAGAAATTTTAATACTTAGCGTTTCACAGCACTTTTGATTATGAAATAGAAATATTTCTCCTCGAAAAGCATAAAAACGTATCATTTAATTCATATCTTGTTTACATGCGAAGTTTTTAAAGAATAAATTTAAAAGTTCCAGTTTATATATCTCATTTCAGATAATAAGCTATTTCCTGAAAATTTCCTTCGAAGCATTTCAATACAGTTCGGAAAATTTGTAAAACCCCTCTATAATTGTTCGATTTGTAAAAAAGAATCATATGGGAAGTTATTGCGAAAAGAAGAAATATGACTTAAATATGAAAAGTATAAATTATATTTAATAATTCAATGACTTTCAATACAGTCAAATAATGTGATGTCAAATTCAAATAATGAACCTAGGTATATGATATAAACATGTATCTAAATGTTGCATTGCATTTCTCAGTGTTTATGCGTTTGTTATCAAACATCCTCTTCTGTTTTCACAATGTTAGCATTTTGTGCAGGAAAAAATGAGTTATAATTTGACTTTTGGTTATTATTGTGCAAAAGAGAACGACATTTGTAGTAGGAAAATGCTTCTTGACCAATCTTTAAGAGTAGTTTTTAAACCTACATCATTCTGTGTTCTTTCTTCTTTTAGGCCTCAGATTTTGAATTTTTTATTCAGATGTGTATATATTTACTATCTAATTTATAAAATAAAAATAATTTCTGAATAATTTAAATAAAGGTAATTCAATGCATTATAAAGGCCGAAAAAGGGATTATAATAAAGCTAACACTAGCCATGAACCATTTTAATGTAAACATAAAGTGACAGAAAATAAGACTGGCAATGTTTAAACAAAAGAATACGCAGATGAATTTTTAATATAATAACTAGAGCTATTTTAAAAAGATAGCATATAGCAAAAATTAAACGTTTATTTCAAACAGCAAAAGAATTTTCCTGACCATGCCGATCAACAATTGCACTAACTGCAGTAGATTCAAATTTGAATCGCGATAGATCACTTTAAATTTATCCCATATAAATTTCTTATTATCTTAAAATTAAGGAATATCATCATTCAGATCGCAAGAAGGAAGTACAAGTTTATTTAGTATTGGGTTTTCAAGAAAGAACATATCAGTTACTTAATTGTAAATATAGAAAATTCGTTGTAATTTTTCTTATTTTTATCTAATTGCATTTGTTGCAATAAATATGAATTTTGTATACTAAGCAAAGCATCATATAATCATCTCATCTGCGACATGCATTTCGCATTTAGTTAATTACGCTTTAGAACAAATTACTGGAATTTTTATAAATTATTTTCTGTTTCTTGACCGAGAGCATAATTGATGACTGAAGCTGTTTTATAAACAATTATTAATGCTCAATTAAATTTATTCTGATTTTTTTTAAATTTTAGAATTATTTGTTTTCATTAAAATAAGGAAGTAATTAAATGAAGCCACTTTTTCTTGTAAGTTTATATATGAAACACTAGTTGACGGGCTGAGATTAGTTGACCGAAGATTTGACGAGCACTTAATTAACATCTTTCCCCGAGGTGAATTTAGAGCCATTTTAACGAAGTCTATTGATTTCTTTCTAACTATACCCGGATTGAACGTGATTGGTGGAAGGTCTTGACGGATTTCGACAGTTACTATTGTTAAATATAGGTTAGGAAATTTTGTATATTTTTGAATGTTAGAATTAAATTTTGAAACGTGGGAATATGCCTTTTAATTAAGAAATATTTATGTATTTCCATTGTGTTTCCTTATATCTATGAATTTTCTTTTCTTTTTTCCCATAAGTAATTTTCATCGTTTCTTTCGAAATGGGCGTGGCTATTTATCATGACTTTTATAATAAGAAATCGTCTTTCCTTATATGATCGAAACCATTAGAAATATTAAAAAATAAAAAAATATATATTCATTGTAATTTTTTCTGCCGGTTTAAGTCTTATTTCAAAAGATTCAAAACATAATGGAAACTGGAAGAATCGTCATATCCCTCTACTGCAGAAGAAAGAAGTAAAATATAAAATAAAATTTATTTTATCTTGCCTTTAAAAAAAACACCAGTGAATTGAAAAAGTCGTTGAAAATACCTTCTAAGCTTTAATTTTAGTGACAATTTAAGGATAGAGCAAAATTTTAGTATTAAGTAATAAATTGATATTAGCCAGTAACGTAATTAGATGTTTGAGATCCTGAGATGCTTTAGAAAATTAAATTCCTCACTATCACTAAATATCAAAACTATCATCTCGTATTAGAGTCTGAGGTTTCCTGGTATTTCGCCAGTCCTGTTACATGACAGTTTTGCTACAAATGACTAAAAATTTTCGACTTCAAAGCACTGTAATACAAAAAAAGGTTCAATTGCCTAAAACTTTGTAGCAAAATATGGGAATAATTAATATTGTGATAAATATTATTTCTGTGAAATTCTGTTTCTTTCTTCTATATTTGAATTATAACTTTTTTTGCTTAGTCAATTAAGATAAGAATTTTTTTTCTTCTCTCTTACAGAAGACAAAATCATAAATATGAGTATATTAAAAAATAATAAGAAATAAATAAAAAAAGATTAAAGTATGTTTTTATTAAATTTTATCGTTTTTTTAAATATAAGTTTCTTTTAATGAATGTTGTTTATCCTACTTTAATTTCCAACATTTAAAATTCATCATCAATATATAGAGCAAAGCTTAACGTTCAAACAATTCTGTATTCAACGGACAAGCGTTCTAGTTAGCGGGAAGTTCGTGAAAACATTTTTGTGGAATTTTTCTGCGTTTCTTTGGCATATTGTTTTTGAAATCAGTTGCTTTCTGGCGCCATCTATTGATGAAATATTTAAATTTGGTGTTTTATTTATTTAAAGAGTAAGAGAAAAGGTAGACATTATAAAAATTTTATTAAACTACTAAAATATATGTAATACAGATGAAATAATTCCTTAAAAACAATTCTGATAAATTATACAGAATTTTTAACAATTATAACATAAAATAAATACAAATGCATTCACTAATAAAAATGATTGGTTTCTTCTAAACACCGATGTTAAAAAGTAAATTCGATATCTATTAACATACATTTAACATTTAACACATCAATATCATCATTTCACGATCTTAAACAAAAAAACAATCAATATTTATCTTAAATTATCTTTATTTATTTTCACAAATTAGATCAATTAAATAATGGATACAAAAACACTTTTTACTCATATAAATAAATATGTTCATCCATTTTTCTTTTTAGTATGCAAGTGATATTGCAAGGCTACCAAAAATCTTTTCGATAGAATGTTTATTCATTCTATAAGCGAAATAAAATAAAATCAGGCGTATAGGAAAAGACAACTTTCTTCAAAAAAAAATCAGTCATTTCCTAAAAATATATTTCGTTTAAATTTCCTTATAAAACTTTAAATCGTGTATATACATTTTTAGCTTCCTATAGGAACTTGATTCTCCTTTAAATTATGAATTAAAATAGTGTAAATTTGGTTAAGGCTTTATTCACCGAAACATTGTATGAAATACAATATACAATACACCGAACATTGCATGGCTTTAAATACAAATGGCGATTTTTTTATTTCACTATCACTATTTATTTATTTTATTTTGTGAAGATAACAAAATTCTTGATCACAAATTTAATATATAGATAATACATGAAATATTTCGAATAATAAATTTCACATACAGAAAAGAATATCACTACATCCAACAACTTTTTTATATAATACATCAAACAGCCAACATTTAGCTTCATATCAAAAGTGTGAACAGTTTAGACAATGACATACCGACAAAGGGAAAGGGGGTATAGATATGCCCCAACGTTAGTGTTGGGAAAGAGCAACACCAGAAGAAAAAAATCTCAGGATTTTTATTTTCCTTTAAAATTCAAATATGACCGTAGAGAGAAAATATTCTCGCCATCTCGCCGCAACATTTACCCTTACTATATCATTAAGTTTAGGGTAATTTTTGTATAAACTACATGCGACGTTTCTTAAACTTATCAAAATTAAAGTAGAAACTATTACAGCATTTATTAAAGAACCCTAGTATGTTAAATTACATACGGTATAAGAACGAACAGCATTTCGTAAATTATGAAATTTTAGATTAAGTCCAGTAATGTAAGCATTTTTCTTCAAAATAACTTAAGGCCAAAATGTTGTTTTTTTCTATAGAAATCTTATTTATAAATGATATCTCAAACATCCCTAATATTCTGACATATGCCTCCGTGTTTTAAGGGGGTTAGGGCTGATGTTTTATACTTTTAAGCATTTCAGTCAAGGTTCAAACTGAAAAGCTTAAAAGTATAAAGTATGACATTTTTCCCGAGACTTCCCAATACGTCTAGGTGAGCTTCGACTGATTGGTAGGAAAAAGTGAAATAAAATGGGGTGCTTTTTAAATTTTTTCTAGATTATTTTAAAATGGCGCATTCACTCTATTATAGTTAATTCATTAATACAACTCAATAATAATTAACTAATTAATAATTTACTAATATCATTAATAATAATTAACAACTCATTAATAGCTAGTTAAATTTGTAGAGGATGAAAATTTGGTGAAAATAAATATCGACATTGCATATTTTTTATAAAAATATGAATACAAAAAATTCCAATGATTTTCCATTCTTTTAAAATCCACTTTTGGAAAAAGGGCGATGGGTCAAAGAAGTTTTCCCAAATAGTACTCCTATGCAAAATTACTTATTTTTATATTTATATTTATGTTGGTGCATCGATGATAGAGCGCCAATGTGGAGTAGAAATTTTAGAGAATGTTGCTTCTAATTTGTATCCTATTTAATTAATCACAAATTAAGAGATCATACCAAAAAAGGTTCTATTTTGCTTTTAAATGAGATATTACTCAAACACGACTAAACTGGTACATTGACAAAAATACCAAACATACATTTATTAGTTCACGAAGGGGAAATATAAAGTTACGGAATTTGAGATTTTGAGTTCACTATGTATTATAACTACATATTAAACATGTACTAAATAAGTCAGTCCTTGAGTTAGTACACCCGTTGACATTTATATGTTTCTTAAAAAAAAATTTTAACCTAGCAGCCCAAGTTCACCTAGCGCAGGAGAAAGAAAATTTGGAATAGTTCAGACTATATCCTAACTGAAATGATTAAAGCAATAAAACCTCAGCTATAAATTCTGTCCTGTTTTAAGTCCCTGGTCATTGACCTATTCCCAGATTGCCAATATAACAGTTTTCTGATAGCTTCCTAAAAGGAAGGATAGTCATAAGTAAGATCTCTGAGGTTTAAAAAAAAGACATTGGCATAAAATTTCTTGGAAGATTCTTTGACTTAAAAATACTTACAAATTTTAATGACTAAAAAGAGTAATCTTAAGTAGAAAAATAAAGATAATAATTTTTATCCACTTTTGAAGCTTCAAAATGTTTTTTATCCTCCCTCCAAAAAACTAAAATTTAACTCTATCAATCAATCAATAATTTTATTAAATTTAAATAAATTAATAATTAAAAAAATTCTAATCCATGCAGTGGTGCTATTGAGGAGATTTTAAAAAAAAATGTTTCTTTTCAAATCCATAAATGAGTAATTGCTTTTTTACATTTTAGTTTCCTTACTTCAATATCTGCTTCCTCAAAATATTCCATATGTATAGGATTTCTTAAAATAGCTTATTTCACATTAGAATGTAATGTAAATAACTAAAATAATTGTAACTTGTGAATTCTGTTCTTTGATTTCTTTTTAAATCACATGAATGGCCTTGTTTCTTAATTCTGGATCATTTTAAAATGTATTATGAACTTTCTCAAAAAAGCAATACAATTTCACATTTTATTATTTTAGTACCTTAACACTTAACATAAAAAAAATTAAGATTTTCGTTCTTTCAATATAGCAATAAATTTAGGTGTTTCAAACATGGAAACAGTAACTCATTTAAAAAGAAACACCATTCAATGATATTTATGAATGATATATATAAATTTACATAATAAATACATTATTTTATTGCAATATATGCAAATAAAAATATATTTTAAATTAAAAAACAAACATTTTATAAATTACAACAATTCTTCAAATATTAAGAATTGGAGCAATTAAAATACATCAATAGATTAAAATATAAAAGCATCAAATGAGCAATGTTTCATGGTACACGCACTCTTTTGTAAAACTTTACAAATTCATTACCATTTTAATAGTTATGTTAATAATTATAACCTTATTTGATATAACTAACTTAATGTGCTGTCGGATTTAAAAGTACAATTTCAATTTTCAGTTCATTGTATAGATTTGATTAACATTGCATTAAAATTTTTATTTCCTTTCCCATTAAATTTTCATGCTGCCATTTCATAGTCAGGACACTTTTTTTAGGAATTTGCCGATGTTCAGAAATAAAATAAAAGAATTTAATGAGATAATGACTTAAAAGAAAATGTTTCCCAAAGATTTTGGGACCTGAAACATTCTACCTCATTAATGCTTACTTAGATTTTTTAAAAATAAGGAAGGTATTGTAAAAAATTGATAATTTATCAAGCAAATTTATGATAATTAAAATTAAAAACAAACAAAGAATTATTAAGAGATAACAAATAAAGGCTAATACATTTTCTGACAAACAGTTGTTATATCTTCACATCTTTTTTATTTTCAAAATTGACAATAAACTTATTATAATTGATCAACAAGAATTTAAATCTTTTATACAAACAATGAGTAAATGAAGAAGAGATGAAAGAATTAAATATATTCTTATATGTTATTATTTCAATGTACTGTATAAAATGTATGTATCATGTATCACAGAGTACTGTATTTGAGACTCTTAACTAGCATATTTTGTTCCCTTTTACAATATCACGACAACAGAACATTTTATAATATATTTTTTAATTAATATAGCTGCAAAGTAATTAATTAACTACATCTGAAATTATAGTTATAATTAAAGTTTTATTTCTTGTTAATTTTTTTCAATTTAATACGAAAACTTTTATCATTTAATATTGTTTCTGTTTTACACTCCTTTGGATTATTTCGATTATCAATGAGAGGAATCATGATATGGCAAAAATTACATTTTAAATACCACATTAACAGCAATTTCAGTAACACATCGCAAATGATATTTAATTTTTTTCAATTTGATTTCTAATTTTCTTCTCATCGTCTTCATAGAAGAACCCACTTTCCTCAGAGAAAATGTCTATATTGGTAGTTATAAGAGTGCTTTATTTTCATCAAAATATCGTCTTCAGACTTGCATTTGAATCGAATATTTACACAACAGTTTCCTGACTCAGGTGCGTATATTATTTAAAAAATGAAATCATGCATATCATGCAGTCCGGATGCCTACAATATATTTTTAACATTTAAATTTGTTTTATATTATCCCAATCTTCTCTCATTACAGCTCATATATAGCATGATCCAAAAGTTCTTTGACAAACCTAAAAGGTAATACAAGGTCAGGCGTATAGAATGAAGACATTTTTTTCCAACAGAACTTGGAGTGGGAAAAGCAAATAACGACCGCTACAGAGAGAATTTTAGCTAAAAATTACAAAAAAGAAAAGTTTGCACTAAATAAAGTGACATAAGTATGCTTAATTGAATATACAAATTTACAACAGATCAAAAACTCACTTGCATATATAACAGCATACGAAGTGCGTATAGCATCAGACGACAAATCTTTTGAACACCTATCTCAAATACTCCATTTGTTTATTCGGCGTCCCTATTGTCTTTATATCTATCACGGCTTATAATATTGTTATTCAAGTGACTGCATTGTTGTACTGTTGTTAATTTGTATACTATTAAATTCGCACTGTACCCTTTATCTGAAGTATCCTTTCTTTTCACTAACAAAGATCCCACAGTACCGATACTTTAAGCATTTCTATTGTGAAAAGGATTTGTTCTCTTACGCATGGCCTGCCATTTAAGTTTATCGAAGGGACTTTGGATCATCTTATACAGTTTTTAAATAATTCTTTTGATTAATTTTTAATATTCTTTTATTTTTATAGTTTTAATTTTATTAATATCCGGTAGTAACACTAGGGATATTTTGATACGGACCTCGTAATTTTGAACCGCTGTCAGATAACAAGGACGATACCTGAGCTATCAACCCCTCTTTAAACTTCCGCACAATATCAGGGGGGGGGGGGGGAGGGTGATCCCTATGGATTTGGTATGCGCCAAGCCTGCTTACACGGTAGTAGAGGCACTGAGTATCGAACTTGGAACCAAGTGGTTTCGAAGCTGAAACCTTATCACTACCGCATCCCCTAAGATTCCTTGCATTTGGCTAAAAGTAAATGTTAAATATTTTGGTAAAAAATTCTAGATATTTTTTCGTTCACAACACTAAATAAGTTAGGGAATCAATAAGTTAATCATATTTTTTTCTCCCAAATGCGTTATAAAATGGTGGAAGCATCAAGTCGCGATGGCCTATTGGTTAGGTCTCAGGTCTGGAATGTAAACCAAGCTCAAAAACCAAGAGGGATTAGTGCACTCTAAATCTTTCAGGGTTAGTTATCTTTTTGCAAGGGGAACACGGAAGTTTGAACAGTAAGTGTCTTCCCCCATAATCATCACGGTTCAAAATCATATTGCCTGTTCCAAAATAAATCGAATGTTACTTCAAAACGAGACGCAAAAAATAGCTAAGTTAAATTATGCAGAAAATATATTTTTGTCAATGGGCATCCAAATTATTTAAAAGTAATAAACTAGTCTTTTAAAATAGGAATTTATGAGAACTGTTTTTCCGTTAACAGGCGCAATGGAACCTTCCACAAGTAGGCTGTATATAAGAAATTCAAACCTGATTCGTTAAAATTTGTAATTTGTCTCTATTGATTGAGATCAATGATTGAAAATTATTCACTAGCAAATGATATCATACACTCTTCGTCCAGAATGAGGTATACAGAAAATAAATCTTATAATGGGAATCATGTTACATTCTTTAAATATTTAACTAATTGAAAAATTTCGAAACAGGTCGAAAATAATGAATAGATTTTATTTAAATTCAACATATAGCTGGACAGAAAAGACTTCTCAGATAAACCAATTTTATTTCATCTTTTTCTAGGTCATTTCTTTTCTTTTATTTTATAAAAATTACTTTTAAAAGTGAGATTTCTAAAGTTTATATTTCTTTAGGAAGAATTCTTGGGTTTATTTTAATGAAAGCAAATTTTAATTTTCGTAAAACTTTTTAAATATTAATTTCAAATGAAATTTCTTCCTACCGAGCGTAAATCTCAAAGGATTAAATTGGTCCCTACCCACAGTGTGCATTTCTTTTAACTCGTTATCTATTAGATTTATATACGTTGTAGACTTTGGAATTTGACTGTTAAAGAAATCATTTATTTTTAAGAAAAAGATTTGAAATTTTTTGATATTCTTCAATTTTTTTTTATTAAAAAAACCTTTATTTGTTCGGATTTTACTCAGTTGCACTTTAACATGTTCACTGCCATGAGTATCACCCGTGAGTCACACCTACTTTCTAATAGTAAAGAACCATCTATCTAATTAGATAACTCCTTCTCTACCATAATTAAGATATAACAAAGAAGATAGTCATCTAATTAGATAGGCGGTCAGAATATCAGACTTGAGCAGCAGACTTCCACTGTTTTTTAACCCTTAGCAAAATATAGAGCTTAGTAATTTATTTTAATATAATATAAAATTTTTGCACTCTACTGAATATTCACAGTAGTTTCTTGATCGAATTAATAGTGAAATTTTTAAATAATACTAAGCCAAATATCAAGTACTAGTTATAAAATATGTAAATGTTGTTTTAAGTACAATATTCCTATTTCTTGTCTAACCGTTGTTGTATGAAAACTATTTCACTTTTATTAAATAAATACATCAATTAAAGGTGGATTTTTAAGCTTACTTTAGTCCATTATCCTAATTAATGAAGAATCATGCACATTTTCTAATTCGCCTCTTCTATATATCGGTGATTGACAGTTTCTGAGAGAGCTAATTTACTCTCACGGAAAGTTTTACAGGAAGAATGAAGTTTGTGCCTGATTTCGAACTAACTCTCACACTGATTATCGGTCAGAAAATCGATATTTCTGCTGATGAACTTCGGTAACTGTCTCCACTTTATCTCCACATAGATGTATGAAAAAAAAACTTTATATAAATAGAAGAAATGAATTTTTTTCTTGTTATTTTTAGAGGTTTTAATTGCTTTTATATTTATTGGACTGGGAGCGCAAAGGAAGGAAGAAGGGCATTCACCATTCGAAAACTTACTCCTATACTTTAGACTTTTCATTTCATTTTCTGCAGTATGAAGGAGGCTATATGATTCCTTATAAACAGTTATTATATTTTAAAAATCGGGTTCAAAACGATCTGGTTAGCGAAATTGTCTCTCTCTATATAAGTAATAACATAACATTACTCAATTCAACTAAAAACATTTAATGTCTCTCAATAAATTATGATTGATTAATGTTTAAAGAATAAGTATCTCCCCATTTAAGTGTTATATTAAAAAAAGAGGGTTACCTCGATTTAAACACAAAACTTATTTATAGATCAGATAATATTTCTCTTTGTTTTGCTGGACAAGAGACAAAAATATTAATAATTCTTAATCCAATTTTTAAAAATTCAAAAATTCAGACAGAAAGGAAATGCATTGCCAAAATTATTTATATTATTTGAAAGAAAATTTGATGCTGCGAAGGAGAACGCTTTGATTTTTAAAATAATTTTGATTTTTATATGTATCTTGATCATTAAAATAGAATACCAAGACGATAAAATTGAGTATTTTTTACCCCATTTACTTTTTTACATTTAATCGAGTTATCGAATCGACTTGTAAGATTTAGGATCTACATATCTGAAAAAAGGAATTCCATTCTACAAAAAAAAGAAAAAAGAATCAATTTTTCCGTCATGAATTTTTTTTTTAAATTCCTCTTGTTTAAATTGATATAAATTATGAATTTTAAAATAATTCTTTAAATGCTCATGATTTATTATTCAAACCAATATATTTATTTAGATAGCTTTGATTGTAATAATTACTTCCAGTCTTGAACTAACTTAATGAAATGGGAATCTGAAAGCATAGAATTCTATTGAATTTAATAAAACACGTGTTTTGTGTGTTTGTGTGTGTGTGAACGACAAAAGTAATCGTCCCAAAATATTTCTTTCAAAACACAATGCATTTTACTTTCTATTCTTATCATCTCAATGAGTACGACAGCTTTCCTGCTGAATAGAATATCATTTCATTAGTTATAGCTTTTAAAAACTATCCAAAAAAGGCTAGTTATTCTTCTTAATCATTAATAAAATGTAACTTTGACAGCCTGGAAAGTACTGTCACTTTAATAAGGAAGCAAAGACGTTCCTAGCTCTTAATTTTTCATTGTGAAACTTTTGATACATAATGAAAAATGTTTCAAAAAAATACAAAGTAATTCTTACTTTTATTCTGCAGAATAAAAGGTTCGAAATAACATTTATTAATGGGAAAACTTTACATTAATTATCCGTCTGCCTGGTTACAATTAAAAGGCATTTACATATTTTTTAACCAAATTACAGTTACAAGCGAATGTGTCTAACAAATGACACAAAAAATATCTATTGAAGAGCTATTTTAAACTCATGTTTAATTTCTTTGAGTTATTCATAAAAAATGCTTGAATTGAAAATTATTTAGTGAATTTAAAAATATTTCTACTGTCTTTTTCCGTTTTTAACAGTTCAGTGACTAATCATTCAATACGCGCTTTAAGCATTTTGTTGTTCATAATATAAATAATTCGATATCATTTTATTAAAAATAAAATGCTTATAGTTTATATTATTAAGAAATTCTACCCTTCCATTACAAGATGTAACCTAGAAAATACTGACTAAACATCTTTATAAAACTTTTTTCTATTATTCTTTCTTTATAATTAAACTAAATATAGAATTCCTTGAAACAAGGAATAAAAATAACTAAATTTCATAGTTATATATGAAGTAATGATTAATTTCCAAAAGACATATTTAAAAAATATTTATAAACTGTATTTCAATTGATTACGTACTTATCAAGGGTCAAGCAAACATATTATAAAAACTATAAGTCTGAAGATTTTAAATGTTTAACCATGCTTCTCGTAAACAAAGAGGAATCATTAGAATTTTAAATTATAACAATTTGCATCCATTTGCGATCGATATGTAAATGAAACAAATCTTTTTTCTGTGTTCGTTTCCTATAACTTCTTTCAGTATGTTAAGATAGGAAAAATAAATTAATGAAATAAACTTCTTAAAAAGTGTACAAGAAACTCTCAAACAATTCACATTCATTTTAAATTAAAAAGAATTCGAGAAATCGATTGAAATTAATTGAATTAATTCTCGTTTTAAGCATTGCGACATAATTGTGAAAAAAAGTTAAGGAAGAATTTCTCTTTAGTTAAATCAGTTTGCATAGTAAATATGCAAACTATAATTTGAATAAATCTTTGCATTTTTTGTTTACAAAATGCTTTCGAATGAAATGATTTCAAGTCTGTTTATAAGAAAAAACAATTAAGAAAGTTAAGACAATGAATTATCTTTGGAAACTGTTATTTTTAATATCATTAAGCAGAACGATATTTAATTAATTATAATGACGCAAAGTGAATTGTAATCTGAAATATTATTAATTACTTTAATAATATAAACTCAGTTTCGATTGCAGACTTAAAAAAGAGATGTTAATTATTATTAGACACTTATTATTCACACTCTTTTTAAAGGAAACAATTTTTTAGGAAATATAATATTCCGACAACAGTAATAACTTTTTTATACATAACATTTAACATTCATTATTTTCTTGTCATTTCTTTCAAGAAGTTACACGATTAAATATTTCCAAGTAGTCACACATTGAGCAAACACAACACTTAACACATACCTTTGACATCAACACGAATAACACATTCATTTAACACTGAAGCACCAAAATTCATATGCTTTAAACTATTTGAAAAAAAAATCTAAGATACGTATAATAAAAAAAAGCTAAAAATAACTGTAAAGTTCCATTAATATTCTTTTTTTCCTGTAAATAACACTAAGTACAGAAATACTAGACATCACTACATCCATCCTTCTGAGATCAGATATATACATTCATGAAATAAAGACTTCAGTTCCTTTATTGAATTTAATATTAAATATGATAGCAAAAAGAATTTTTGTTATAATTATACGATGAAACGTTGAATTTTTTTATAAGTTTCTATCGCTAGATTGATGTTAAAATTACTTAAGTGCCCCAAACAACTCTTAATTCGGAATTCCAATCCTTATCCTTTAAATATTCTTAATTTCATTTCAAAAACTTTTTCTAGTGTCTTAATAATCAAATTTAACTGCCATGAATTTTCAAGAAATGACATGTGGACATATTATACTTTTAAATTTTTATAGATGAAATCTGTTCTAATTCTTTTTCAAGTTTTTACTTGAATCATTTGCAACCATGTAGTAGAATTAATTATTCTATTCATAACATCATTTATTATCACTATGTATCATTTAAAATTAATTAAAACCGAGAATGCTGAGTTATTTGCAGATCACTAACAATAAATAGGACTAGGCACCAATACATTCATTAGTATCAATAACTCATAGAAAGCAAATTTAAAATCACATTTCCACATTATCGGTACAGTTTGTTAAAGAAATGAGTATTAAAAATTTCTTGCAATCTGCCGGTATACAAATGACTGCCTTTAAGACTTTAACCTTCCATGTCTTAAAGACAGACAAGAAGTGAGTATACCATGGCTAACTTTCACCACCAAGGTATGTACACCAATAGATCACATTAATGAATAAAAATATGAGTGGAAATACCACGCGGGATACTTTGTCCACCTTGCTGACACTATTTAGTTGATAATGAGGCATAGATCCCCGACGATGAAGATATGATTTTCGTCTCTCAAACATAGAAGCATTAATCTGCCTCAGGGCCAGGCGGCAATTCTGAGTCTGCGAGGATTCAGCTGCATTGTCAGAAGTTGATGCATCTGAGTTTTGGGCCTGCTCTGCAGCAGATGAAGTGGCTGCAGCCTCTTCTATAGCTTGGGAAGCATCCTCGGTACAGAAGATTGCAATCTGGAACAACAAAAAATAAACTAAATAATAAAAAATAAGTTGAATGGTTATTAAAACATTTCAAAATTGTCTGCATCAAAGTTTCTAAAACATGCTTTCGGCAATTGCATTTACTGGTGTCTTTTTGATTCAAGCACTTTTTTTTTTTTTTTACAATCTCAATCAATCTATAAAACTCAACTTTTCCCACCCTTCAAATAAATGTAAAATATAAGCGAATATGATTATTCAGCTTCTAACGGCCACTATAAATATATTAAGTGTTATTTTCCATTAATTAAGACAAAGAATATTAAGTTATGTCAGAGTAACATTTTTGCTTCTATCAATATCAAGACCTGTCTCTGGTTTCATTTATATTCCAGGATAATGTTAAAGATAGCATATGTTTTAATTTTGAATTGTCAGAGGTATATAATGGTAGAAATTCGTGATTTTTTTTTTGTAAATAATTAAATTTTTATTCAAAATTATTTTCGTTGAAAGTGTGCATTGTGCAAGACTTTGTGGTTAATGAAAACTCAAAAATTACCCCAGGTTCCTCTAAAACTCGACTTGCATTACATCCCGTAATTCGAGCTGACATCTGTACAAGAATTTCATTTTCGACGATTCTAAATGTTTTTTTTATTTTCTTTTTCTTCTTGATTTGTCTTTCTTCTTATCATAAATTTCCTATAAATATTCTTAAAATTGGGGAAGTACTTTTCTTAGCAATTAAACTTTTTTTCATTTAAATCATGTGCACTTAATAGATAGTATTCAAATAATACATAAAATTATGATTAACTAATTAATAAGCATCAACTATCTCTAAATATTTCAAATAGTTCACCTGCTTAGTAAGATTTGACAATGTGATTTGGCAATGAATTTCTTTTTTTTTTTTTTTTTCGCAGTTTAAATCCTTTTCGAATCTTTTTAAAATTTCTATAACAATTCTTAAGAATGAAAAAATGAAAACTATTCCTTTAAGCAGATGATTAAATAATTTTTTTCTCTTCTATATCAGGTAAACTTAGGAGCTAAGATTTAAATGTTAACATAATCATTATAATGAAAGCAAGGATTCTTGAATCAAATGTGACATTTTAATCTTAACTCTCTTTTATTTTTAGTCTGCTTTAAAAATTCATTGATGAGTAAAAATGCTAAAAGAATAATGAGTAATGTATAAATGGTAATAAACGGAAACTTATATTGAAGTAAATAAAAATAGACTTAAAAAGAAATTATTTTTCGAAATAATTACGCTCAAAATCTGAAAACTAATTTCTAACCTTTATACGAAATGTTATTCATAGTATTTTTTAATTTTCGAAATATACAGAAATTTATTTAGCAAACGAGTCATTAAATGCACTACGATTGTTGAAATTGTGTTTGCCTGGGGATATTTTGTCAAGACAGTTTTAAAAATCTTTAACAATCACAACGCAGTTTAATAATATATAATTCATTGAGGACCAAAGCAGTTAAAGTAAGATTTTCTTTAATTGAAAAAATACTGAACCTTCTATACTGAAGTTGAACAAACAAAAATAGTAAACTGCTACATTTCACACATGTAGTCTCACTTCGACCAAGATTTGTACCAAGACTTCACAGAATTTTTTATTCCTTACCTTGTTTGTTTCGGCAGAGCTGAAAGTAACATCTGGCTTTTGTGGTTTTGCTCTTTCCTCCTCATTCCCAGAATATTCGGGAGGTGTTGGTGGGAAATAATACTCTCCACTGCCTACTTTCGTATAATGATGCACAATAGCGAACTGGATGATGGTCGCGAAAATAAAACCAAAGCTAATAGCGACGTAATAGTCCAGAGCAGTGCAATACGATACTTTGGGTAGATTGTTTCTGCACTCCAAAGCAAGAAACGTCATGGTTAAAACAGTAGTGACTCCTACAAGAAGACAGGACAGTTAGATGAATGTTTTCAGCATTGCATTGTAATATTATTTTCATTTAATGCACAACTCACCCGTGACAATTTTAAAATAGCATTATTATTTAAAATGGTGCAACTATATTGATCAGTATTTCTGTGAAGTGAACTGAATCTGGCCTGATTTTCACGGTATAAATAATGCGATGTCAACTTTTAATTTGTTCTACTTTCTCTTAACAGCAGCCGCTCGAACTTCAGCACGCTGGTCGCGTGTGAAGTTTTTATAATGTATCATTAATAAATATTTCGATTTTGTAAAGCGGAGTTTTATTCTTGCAAACTACAAGCTAAGTAAAAGGATTAAACCACAGCTATTAAATTAAAAAAAATGTTCTCATAAAACAAAGTAAAACTAGTATAAAACTGGAAGAATGTTAATTCTTTAGAAATTATAATTAAACTTAATTGATTTTATTTAAATGTCAAAATGTGACAAAAATATATGAAGTCACAAAAAATTTGTTAATTTGAGTAATTATTAAAGTACAAAAAAAAAAGGTTTGTTTAAAAAACAACTCTGAAAGTTTTAGCATTGTAATATTTCCATATCCTAAGTAATTGGTTAATTCCTTTAATTTTTTAAAAAGAAAGAATAATGAATAATTTTATACGAAACATGTCAGTAAAATTATCAAACTCTTCTTTGCAATTTTGGGAAACATGATCGTCATAGTGGAAAAGGAAATCCGCAAACGCAGTTTATAATTTGTATTCGTAGCCATGGTACTGTTA
Source organism: Argiope aurantia (assembly GCA_026543865.1). Taxonomy (NCBI): domain Eukaryota; kingdom Metazoa; phylum Arthropoda; class Arachnida; order Araneae; family Araneidae; genus Argiope; species Argiope aurantia. The sequence continues at coordinate 474,140 of JAPMOR010089440.1, read as the reverse complement.
CGCGTAAAAACATAGAAAATTAACTCAAGTTTTATGGCATTTTCAAATATCTGGTATCATTCCATCATATACATGAATGAAAATCAGAGCTTTATTCATATTTTATCTTAAATTCAATAACTTATTTGTAATATCAGATCCGTTATTTGAAGTTGTTCACTGGCTAATAGGGAAACACTTCATAATTAGGAACCAAACTTTAGTG
>JAPMOR010089440.1:444246-464933 GCA_026543865.1 Argiope aurantia | reverse complement strand
CATACGAATAAATTACTTTTGAAAAATCACTCGAACTTCGATATCGCTTACTGTACAGAAGTTGTTTTAAGGTTTGTCGCTCGATTCTGAAAATGTCCGACGTGGTATGAGCTAGTGCTTTCTATTCCAGGCGTAGTTATAAATGTACAATTCCAATTTCGCATAAGATTCATCACTCTAAGTCATGAGTAAATCCGGTCCGACAGAGCAGAAAGCATGTGCTTTCCTTTTCAAGCGTAAACTATAAAGATTGCAATTTTTCTGGCATTGGTGTAGAAAGCTTACTTCTATCTATTGTCTTAAAATAATCGTGATTAAATCGTGGAACTCCAAAACATTAATGAAAAGCATTTTGCATTCTTCAGACTACTTTCGCGTCTTCATAGTTGTAAACTCCAAAGCAATTACTTTTACTAAAAGCGAAAATAAGTAGGTAGGATCCCAGCAAAAGAGCCTCTAAATTGTTTTAATGAAAAATTATGCTATGCGCATAACTGATATGTTCCGAATTAATGTATGTATGCAAGTCAGTAACGCCGTAGGGCAGCCAACTGAGTACAAAAGGTTAAATTAGCGTTTCATTCAACCTGTGGAGGAATACTGCTTTCTCACAATCCCTTTAATTCTATTTTCGCAGTCCGTCAGCTTAGAAAATTGTTTCGTTCCTAGACGAAGCGTGTTTACGTATGAATGACTCACCAGTTATGGATTTAACCACCATATTACTTTTTTATCGTCGTTTTGTAGTGCTGTAAATATTAGAACATTAATCGCAATAGTAATGGTTGAGTACATTAATTACAATCAGTTTTATGGATTTGTACGCAGAGCATGATTGCTATTATATTATATGAAAAGGTATTTCAGACATAGATTGTTATATCGAAGATAAAGCATGAAATTTCTCATAAATTTAAGTTTTAGTGATTTTATAATGTTATTTAAAATCATTCTTTTAATATTTAGTTTCTGATGATATTTCCTAAATAAATAACATGGAAAAAAATCATGCAGAAATTTGTAGTAATAAATTCGATATCGAAATAAATCAAATCAAAAATATAAAAGTCTTTTATAATAAATGAATAAATAGGGTACTTAAGATTAAAGTGAGGTATAATACTTACAGCTACCGATCTGAAGTGGACATCTTTGCACGTCCATAGGAAAATTCTCCAGTCTCATGGGACAACTTGCTCGAATAGTCAGTCTGTGAATTGAAGAGAAAAAAAAATCACTGTGAAAATAAATATATAACCTCCTAGAGTAAATATAAGAATTATCCAAACACTCATCCAAAGAATAATGGTATAATATGTATCAAATAATTTAGTATTTCTTAACCCTAACTTCCTGCATAGTAAAATGAGACCTAAATTGTTTCAAATGCTTACATTCCAGGCACAAAAGAACGCATGAAAATAAATAAAGGAAATAAAAAAATAATAATTGTAGAAATAACAAATTGCATATGGCAAAATCTGGTAATTTGGATGGGCAGTACTCAAGGTTATCAATGTTACATGCAAAGAACAGAAACAATCGATATCATTTTGTTTATCATTAGTTTTCGAGATAATTTTGTTCATCAAATGATTTTTAATAAATCTTATGAATTGAAATGGGAGGAATGGAGGCAGCAAGCTGCATTTAGAAAATGAATGACCTAAGAAAAGGGTCATTTTACATATCAGTGTCTTTTATTCATCTACGCCCGAGTGATTCAAGGTAATTTTCAAGTTCCATAAATTGAGACAGCCAGAAAATTCAATGAAGTGCAAATGTTTCAAGCGTTTAGAATTGAAGATATAGTCCTCAGATTTCTATACAATTGAAATTTGTCCTTTTTTATCAGAAACTTCATTTTCCTTCATTGTTGTGCACCTGTGGTTGTAAATCCGTGTGCTATCCTAACAAATGAGTTTAGTTGTCCTTTTATGTGAAATGCCAAAGACGCTAAAAGGACAATACCTCAAATCTCGTCTATATGGACAGATTTGCAAAATATGTCTCACAAAACCTTGACAGAAATTTCACTAGAGCCATCATTCCCTCTTGTAATTTGGTTCAGCATAACAGAAATCTTATTTTGTCATTATTTTTATCAAACACCTTAACGTGAAATTCGAACAATGGTAGATCTGGAATCATGCTTTCATATGTTGGCTAGCAGGATATCTTGATTTATCCGATACTGATTACTTCTTCTGGAACTACAAGACAGTTTTTGATGATGACACACTGTGCATAGTGTGATAGATTTTATTGCTACTTGGCTGACATGACTATCTGAGATACGCTAGAAACTTCCAGAATATCCTTTAATATTTAATGGACCGAACATGATAAACGAGTGTCATTTAACCAGAAATATTCTGCATTATTTGTAAAATACTTCCCAATATTAAAAATATGTATAATATATAAAATAGATATTTATCTGTACCTGTGTTATAAGAATTCCCTTAAAACAGGAAAATTGTAACTCTGGTATCAATTTCAACGCCCAATATATAAAGTTTAATTCTTGCAAAAATGATTTAATTGAGGAATAAGAATCATTATTTCTCTAAACTCAAAATTGCGACTCAAATATTTGCATTTCTTTTGAATTCTCGTATCTTTTCAAGATGGCAGTGTAAGCTGATATTGAATGAAATAAAGCAAATATTCTTATTTCTGATGTACTCCCGATCGGACACAAAGAAGGGCAAAATATATTCAATCAGGATTTGAAGGAATTTTAGAACGTAAAAATGCTAAGACGGTATCGAATGCAAAATAAGTAAGAAAAAAGGAAATAGGAAATTACATAAATATAAATACGAGTGAGATATACAATAGAGTTTAAATAATTTTCTATAATTCTAAAGACTATATATTTTCGAAATGCACCAAAGGAAGATAAATGTCATGAATGTAACAAGTCACATTGTAAAACATCAATTTGAAGAATATAAGTCGCAAAGATTAGAACTAGGTGCAATTCAATGAGAGAATAAAATCATTGTAAATAGGCTAGTTATTCTAACATTATTCTTCTCGATTGTTCTAACAAGCATATTCCAATAAAATTAATTAAATTAATTGCAGTCAATAATTGCTTAGTTCTGGAGCTTGAATCCATCCAGAACAAAGTCCAGAAATGAAGCAAGTGGAATCATATCATAAAAATATTAATTAGTGAACTAGCACTGTTTGCAATCTTATAATTCATCTGGGACAGTTTCGAATAAACAGGAAGTACTACGAATTTTACAAACGTGCCTTCTGCTCTTTGAATGAGTAAATTTTGTACTATATTATGATTCTATTTTGCTTCTCGCTTTCTCTACAAAACTCTAAGTGAAGACTGTCTTTCTGGTTCTGTGTTATTATAAGATACATATTCCTTTCTAAGCAAACTGCAGGGCTTCAGGTTCGAGATACCCGATCCCACCGCAGACCTTCGTGTAAGCGGGTCTGGTGCACGTTCAATAACGTCGGGGCTAAACATCCTCCAGCTGGTGTGGTGTGGAAGTTTGAAGAGGAGGTGCCAGCTTAGATGTCGTCCGTCCCAAAACAGCCCTAGTGTTGCTTTAAAACAGGACGTTAATATAACAAAACTAAACCAAACTATCCTTTCTAAGCAACATAATACTTTCAGAAGTTTGCACTAAAGCACGCTATATAAATCTTTTTTATTCCTTTACTTTAAGAATAAATCGAATTTCAGAATATGTAAAGAAAAAAAAATATCCTATTGAACATCATAAAAATTAAAAGGAAATTGGATACAAATAATAAAAGCACTGTTTTTGTAGACATATAAAAATATTATTTAACTTTATTTTATTTTTTATTTTAGACTTTATTTTAAGAATAAATCGAATTTCAGAACATATAAAGAAAAAAATATCTTATTGAATATCAAAAAAAGGAAAAAGAAATTCGATACAAATAATAAAAACACTGCTTTTTTAGGTATATAAAAATAATCTGCTATAATCAACCAATTAAAGAAGAAGTCCTTTTAATGAGAGGTTTTTGAGTCCTAGGTAGCCTAAAAGTACGTGAAATAAATTAAAGAAAAAGAAATACAAAAAGAAAAAATAATTATCAGTTCTAAAGAAAAAAAAACATGCAATAGTAGTTACAGCTTATTGAAACAGGAACAAAATAATACTATCATCCCCAGCATTAATATGATCAATTATTACCCTTTACTATCCAAAAGAAATATGAAAACCTACATATTACTAGAATCTTTCTTAGGCCAATTTTCTCAGGTATTAATCTCATAATCAAAAGTTTTATCCTTTGATTAGTGTATTAAATTCAATAGAATATAGACCAGAATTTAAAAATAGATTTAAACAATACTAAGAAGATCTTAACAGTACAAATGATTTAAAATTTTTGTCAATACGCAAAGAAAATCTCCAGGGTCAGATAAAAATCCATTTTGATACATATGAAAAAATTCCTTTTGAGTGTTCTATTTCATATAGTTTAAAAAATGAGCTATCGGTAAGAATGGGAAAAGCCATTTTTTTGAAATATTTATATGCTTAAAACCAGTTTAATGTGGAATAAATTGAAAAATCTTATTATTTATGTTGAGGATTGTGTAGTTTAAAGAAAATTTCCTCTTGCGATTTATATAAGGATAAACAAATTTTGATAACATAATAAAGAATAATAATGTTTTTTCCTCCATACAATTAGAAATAAAAATGTGAGCTTTTTCAGAAAAAGAAATCGTTTGTCTTCTATTATAAAATAGAATTGGAAGTTATCATTAATGTTATAAATAAATTCAGGAGATTATACATAAAGCACAGTTTTTATAACATATTACGTATTATTTAATATGCATAATTCCAATTTAAAAATGTCTCACCCCTAATCAGAGTTTTAATTTTATCGATAATGGAATATTCATATGAGACTTTTTATGGGTATGAGAATGATATGCTCTTCAAGCCTTTGAAAAAATAAAAATTATATATTTTCCTAATGCACCCAGTGTACACACTGAGTTACGATATGTACTAAGATTTTATGAAATATCGTAACGCGTGTTAAAGGAAAAATATTAAATTTTTAAAGATAAAACTAATAAATATCGAATGAAATATATTTTTCTCCCATATATAAACAATCCCCATTTATATAAAGTAATCGGCGGAAAGAAGATATTTACAGTGATTAATGAAGTTAATTCTAACTCGGAAGAAACACTATTTTTCAAGCTTAGAAAACATTTTCTTTAGAGAAACAGTTTCACTTACTGTAGCATTAGATTTACAAATATTGATTAAGCAGATAATAGCTAAAGTAGAAAAACATTACATTGCAATATTCTTTATTGTTTCAATATTTATTTTGTCAGATTATATGAATTGCAATAATATATTTAATTAATAGCCGCCTTTGATGGCCAGAAGGTTCGCACATATTATTACTCTTAACGGTTTAGTTTTATCAAAAAATTTCAGATGTCCAATTTTTTTAAAAATTCTAGTTATTAATGTAATTTTTATGAATAATTTGTAATTAAAGCTATATATCTGAAGACACATTTTCCAATTTATATTTAGCATCATAATAAAATATTAATTTTTAAAGATGATAGTTAAATATTTCCGCAAAGGATTATTATAAATTAAGTAAAATGATTTTAACGATTATTAGTAGTTGATTTTTTAAGAAGAAACAATTATTTTCAATATCAAAAATGAAATGCTGATACATTCAGTATGAAATAATGTAAATAAATTATTTTCAATATATGAATGCAAAATTCAAAATTTGTCATTTGATTAATGATATCTGATGTTTATATATTTAACTGCAACTTAATGGAATTATTAGCTGATAAAAATTGATTTCAGCTTACTTCTGCATTATTGAAACAATTTGAATTTTAAATAAGAAGGATATAAAAATAAAAAAGGGGTTTTAAAAAAGGTAGAAAAATTTCAACAATTCTAATCCCTATTAGGCAGTATTTAAGCGAAAATATTGAGAAATCAGAAAGCGCTTTTAAATTTATGCTTTTGTTTTTACAAGAAAACATTTAACTAGTAGAAATAAAATATTAACTGTTTATTAATTTAATGTTTTAATATTTGTTTCACTCCTTTTGTGATATTCTGCTTGAGTCTTTTTTAAATATTGGTTCGGCATTTATTATTTGAATCAGAGCTAAAAATAGAAAGAACTTAAGAAAAAAAGAAAAATAGAAAGAAAGAAAAGAATAGAATAGACTTTGCACATCGGAGTTTTTGAAAGAAAATTTCCGCATTTTAAAATGGATACCAAGTGTTTACACATAAAATCTTTGAAAAATGAGATATAGTCAACATTTAGCACAACCTAATTTATTAAAAAAATTGCGAACAAAAATTTTTCCAGTTAAGGAAAAGTGTTTCTCAAGTAAATATATCAGGAACAGAAGTAGGTGGAGAAATAACAGCAAATCCCCGCTTTTTCATCAGAGATGGAAAATAACATTCTGTGACATTGCAATAAAGGATGCTAACAATTTATTTGCCTTAGCTCAGTTTCAAATTGGTTTACGATACCTCAAATTCATATATTTTTAAAATTCAATCAATTACCCTACAGATCTTACTAACAACACGTGTAAGATAAAGTTTTAGAGTTATAAAATAAAATTATATTGCTTGAAAGAATCAAAGAATCATCATTTTCACTTCAAGATAATATCGTTTATTTCTAGAATCTGCCATAGATAAACTGCGCCAAGACATAGAATTAAACGATTTTTTGTTTCGATATCGCAATTCAGCATGTTCAAAAATCCTTTACCTGTTCTAAAATATAACTACTACATTAAATCTCTATCCTTTTATATTTCAGTTAAAATTATTTGAAACATATAAGGCAAGAGGCACACAATAGAAATAGAGATGATTAACAATAGTTTAAAGGAAAACGCATGATTAAAAAAATATCACGCACAATTTAATGAAAACAACATTTATGTAGCAAATGAAAGCATAAACTTTTTCTTGTATCTCGTTGAATCATGTCACGCGTAAAGAGTTAAGTTTTTGCGATTAGGATGATATATAATTCACAGTTATTTTTGTACGCATATTTCACTTTTTTCGGCTGTCTTTATTTCCTTTTGTTCCAAAGTAGTATTGATATATGATTTATTTGAAGACAACTGAAAGAAATATTTATGGTTTTAAAAATACATTTTTGAAATGTCTATTATTTTTAATATACATGTTTGATGTTGATGTTCATATCGAGGAATTTTCAAGATTTTTTTGAAAAATTTAGTCATTTTTTAATGCACTTAGTTAAGGATTACTGAATGTTACATTTATGTACAAAATTATTAATATTTTGTAAATAACGTCTAGTGCAATAGAATAACATTTGAGATAAATGGCTAAATACAAATCTACGTACAGGAAACAAAAAATAACGAAAATATTCTTTCAAGTATTTAGATTACACATGATACGAAAAAAATTCTGATTCCCTCGAGATCTATTCTTAGCTCTCATTTATTATGACTTTATCATCACCGCAAAATCGTTTTTCTTGCCAATAATAAGAAAAAAGAGAAGAGTTTAGACTTACTTCCAATCCCCTTAAGTACAGTAATCAAGTTTTTGTTCCATTAAATGTAGTTTAAACCCTCCATCATATGACATTGAATTTTATTTTCTTAAGCCAAAATTTGAGATTATAAAGATTGGTCCGTGACATCTAAATTAATTCAGGACACTTTTAACTCAAAAAATCTTCTCACATAAAGGAGGAGGGTTACTTCGTAAAAGAATGAGCCAGATTACAACACAAGATTGCATTTTTCAAGCAGAAAATATTCCTTAATGAAGGATTATTTTAAAATATTGAAGGTTTTGCAAGTTATTGATATTTATCTTTAATAAATTCCTCAGTTTCTTATATTTGTAAAGAAAAATTCTGTAAAGCATCGTAAAAATAAGGCCTTTAATTTAAACAGCTGTTCGAACTAAGAAACTGTTGGTAATTCTGTAGTTTATATAAAAATTAATGCTTCTATATTGTAAATATCTCAACAAAACACGTCTCTCATTATAAGACCAAATATTAAAAATATAATATTAACAATGAATGAATTCTTGCATTCCCCGTATTATCTTTCATAATGAAAAATGAAGTGTATCTGTATTTAAGCCAGTGTGATGATTCCTGTAAAGCCTTACAAAAGAAAATGTAGCAATATATAAGAAAAAAACCGAAGCAATAAAGTAAATAATTTATCACCCTTTCCCTATAAAGCATAGCAATCTGTATTTTCTTCTCTTGTATTATATATATATATTGTTCTTATATATCTACAATATGATATTCAGAGATAAACGCATCTTCTACGCCTTTGATTAACTCATTGTTCAATAATAAAAAAAAATTTGGTAACATCAGAATATCACTAAAAAAAATCTGATATAAAAAATTAGAACCAATTCGCAGGGTGTTTCAAAACTACGACTTTTGAGAAGAAGTAGTAAAAATCAAGATGAATAATTTCCTCATAAAAAAATAAAATTGGACATTACATCCACATGAGATAGAAGAAACACAAACACAATGCAAAATAACAATAATCAATAAAATGAAACACAATTATATGTTATTTATATTGACGTGATATTACTAAAATGTTATCAAAATTTACAGATACAAAAATCTAATTTTTTTTACCCTTCTTGCCTACAAAATATCATCGAAAAATTATACTTGCATATACCCAACACATCCTATGTGATTAATAACAGATACAGTCCTACAACATACTTGAATATACAACAAATTATAAAATATCACTAGAGAGATACATAAGATGTAAAGGCATACGGTGATTTAAGCACAAAAATTGGAAAAAAATAACACATAACAGATTTAGATAATTTAATTCAAATCATGAATTTTGAAACAGGGAACACTTTGTGAAGAATTCTTTTTAGTGCTTTATAAAATATTTCGCATCCAAGAGTAAAAATTTATAAATTTCATTTAGATTAAATATATGTAAAGTATGGTAAACAATCTTCTTTTTCCTTTCGTAAAAATACGCAGATGTAATTTTTCCCATTTTAATATGGAGGAAGAATAGTAATAAAGTTCATTTTCTTTAAAAAATTAATCGCTAGAAATCGCGTATTACTAAAGAACATCAAAAATTTAATCCGCCTTATAAAATAATCTGCTCAAATATACAGAAATTCTTTATCCAAACTCTTGAGCGGAAATCCCCTAAATTTCAATCATTGATTTGTAATCTTAAATATCATTTATTGACATGAATAGAACAAGGAATCACGTCATTTAAAAACCCCCAAAATTGGAAATAAATTTCTTGAATAACATCTCAGTGAGAGAAAATAGCAAAATTGGGTCACCTGAGAATAGTTCCTCTATCTCTTAAGATAACAGCTCTTAACGATCCCTAATGAAGCTAGAAAAAACCCGCACCTCAATTGCTGACGTGTATTCTTCTTCTGTATGGATCTTGTTATCCGGACGATTCGATTAGAGCATTGGAAATAAGATTGTAATTTTCCAATAGATACAGAAATTTCTTAAATTTTTGACTTCTGCCTCTGATTTTTACAGCATCAAAATGAGATTTCCTTTTAAATTATTTGGAAAACAAGGATTTATATATTTAAATAATATTAATTTTACAGTTCATATGTCTATATTTTATCATATTATTATAAAAAAAAGTAATATTGTTATTATTTAAAAAGTTTATATTAATAATTAATATGATCTAAAAATTTCTCATTAGTTTTTTAAACGATTTAAAGAATGTGGAAAATTTTATGAGTTGAAATTAAACATCAAAAATACCTTAAATGTGGAAAATTAGTATTATGCAAATAACTGAAATTAAATAAAAAAAGTAGCAAAAGTATCTCTGAATAACAGTTTGAAACTCGAAAGTTTCAAAATTTTGTATTAAATGATTTGCTGGTATCAGACATGGCATTTGCTTACTTTACGACAGAATTTTGGACAACTGAATTCTGATTTTTTTAATATCTTGTAAGATCAAAGATTAATGTTGAATAGATCTATTATCTAAAACATGAATTAGTTCCACAATATCAGGGAGGGAGCGGGCAGTTGTATCTTACATTAAAATTTGAACTTTGGGAAACATTTTTCCTTGAGTTGAAACTACTATTCTATTCTTTAAATACTTATGAGGAAAAATCTATTTTTAATACTTAAAATAAATAATTTATTACAAAGAAAAAATACTTGAGAATTAATCCAATAACATTTCGATAGTCCTAAAAATTTGCTAAGATGTCGCCACTGGATTTTGTAACTATGAAGCTTCTTAGTGAAATAAATATAGATAAAATGTAGTTAATTGTTTTACAAACTCAAAATTAACACTTTTTTAAAATTTCGATATGCAAAAGTAATTGGAATTACTAAATTAGAAATATATAAAACTAAAGGTTGTTAAAGAAGCTTTGATTTTTTTTAATTCTCACTCTTAGCCTTTAAAGTTTTGAAACATCAGATAATTATTTAAAAACGTCTTATACAGTTGGATATCTTAATTTTAATATTAAATTATTTAAACTTATAAAATTACTTAAAAAATAAAAAATGCTAAATCTTCTTGTCTTTGAAAAAATCTAAAATTTTCAAGTTATATTTCAAAACTGAGGACGAATCACTAATCATATTTAAATTCAAATATATTCCCGTCATGTCTTTAAACAAATCTGAAAATTTTATAGATGATATGTAGAGCTAATAATATTTATAGATAATAAAATTAAATTGTCGTGAACACCCGTCTCAAACAGTCGTCATCATATTCAAATTCCTCGAATAAAAAAATGCTTTCCTAAATTCAGAGCATTTCTGCGTCTGCAGGTATATCGGAAGCCATCTTGTTTTGACAGGTAAAAAGCAAAGCATCGTGATTTAGTTTATATAAAAATCTCAAATAAACTAACAAGCAACAGTTCGTAACTATAACTGTGATAATTATTGATAATAATCTCTACAAATGCATTTGCTATTGTTTTGATGTGGTGGACTGTTGTTATTTTATAAACGAAAAAGCTAAAACATATTTCATTTCGCTTACGATTTGAGAAGAACAAGTCGTTTTACACAACTTTTGGTTGGCTCTCTTAATCCTCTATTTTGAATGCATACTAACCAACAGACAGTTCAAATCTGATTTTAAATCTTTATAAAGATTGCTAGAATAAAAGGATAGTAGAATCAAGATTTTTAATCAATTGGTAATTTTTTATACTTTTATAGAAATTAAAACACGAAGAACTGATTAATTATCAAGAATATATGTTAAATTCAAAGCCCCATTTGTTGGAAAACTGAATTTCCCATTTCAGTACCAAATATAAAAAACATTTTCTAGTAAAACATTTACACACGTTTTATGAAATTCTTGCTAAAAAAGTACTATCTAAAAACAGTAATATTTCATCAAAGTATCATTTTGTTAATACTGAAAAAAAAATCTAAATTTTCACCAAAAAATTACATAATTTTCTGTTACTCTATAGTAAATATATTACAAAAGTATTATCACATGCCTCTGAATTTCTTAGTTTCTCTTATTCTTAGTTTGGAATAAATATTATATTAGAAATATCTATTTATTATACTTATATTTTTTCACGTTTTTGGAATTTAATTTACAAGCTGCTAAGTTTTATTTTTAAAATTTTATGTAATTCAACCAGTAAAAAATATGATCTTTGAATTCAGTTCACGATATAATTTATTTTACACCATAACCAAAAAGTATAGACCTTAATCAAACTATGACATACCAAAATGGGATTAAAACCAGAATTTTCAACATAAAGTCTTTGGTACAGAAACGAATTTTTCTCTAGTTCAATTTAAGTTTAGATGAACAGTATGTATATACTTATAAACAATAACACTTCAAGCACAGAAAAACCTCTTTTCCTGGAAGTATCTTTATACTGTTTGCTGTTAAATATTTCTCTATTTTTTTATGTCCGTAAGCTACTATTACTTACTCTCTACTACCTTTTAATTCTTACTACATTTATCAATTGTAATGATGAGACCAAAGTGCGAATTAATTTGGTTGAATGCTTTAAAAAGATATCGGAATCAATTCTTGTAAATTACAGATACATGGCAAAGTAACGGCATCCTTCAATTTACATTAGTTTTTTCCCGAGCTGTGACTTAATGTAATTAATCAAAAAATGAAATTTAATAGGCTTTATGCATACATCACATGAGAGCAATTTGCCTTTATTGTGCTCAAGGTAGCCTGTTTTGGAACTAGATTACTGCGGATATTAAGAACTAATTTTTATCTAATTCCACTATAAACCTGGACTTGAGCTTAATTAAATGCATAAAAGACAAACGTCATATCTTTTTTCTAGTGTAATAATTAAAGAAAGGGTGACAGCTAAGCCTTTTTTGTCATCGAAATGCATTTAAAGTTTTCGAAATATATTTGAGTTGTTTCAAAATTGAACTTTGAATTCTTGTCTTTGAAATGCAGTTAAAGTTTTCGAAATATATCGTAAAATATCTATGAGTTGTTTCAAAATTGAATTATAATTTAACTACAAAATTATCTTAAAAGAGGTGAAGTATGTTTAAAAGTGAAACGAGCAAGAACTTTCTGATAGCAAGTTTCACTCCTTCATTGTGCACTTATCATTGAATTTTACATTTATTTAACATTTTCTTTACCTTAAATGTCTCTATATGTTAAAAGAACGGAGAAAATATTTAACATCCTTAGTTTTAGATAACATAAGTCTCCAAATCTTCTTATAAATTTCTTCAAAATCTCTAGAAAAGAATGAAATGTCTTATTCTTTCTGTCTACACCGACATCTATTTAATCTTCTTTAAGCAACTGCCAAAGAAGAATTCTTTTTTAAAAGATTCCTTAAGGCAGTTTATTTCCACAAACAAGCAACAAGTTATTCTTTTTCACTGCTACAACCGATTTCCAAAGAAATGTTTAAAACTTGACAACCTTTCAAAAACAAGGGAAGAGTTTTTTTTTTTTGTTTATTATCGAACAGAAAAATATAAACAACAAATGAAGAAGCCACGTTATATTTTATATAACATTTAGAAATCTTCTATTTCTTTTATCTCTAATTCTTATTTACGCAGTTATTCACATTAAGCTATTATTCTAAAAACGCAAATCTAATTGCACAAGTTCTAAGATTTATGTTTAAATTCTAGATACTATAAAGGGAATTTTATGGATCATGTTACTGGATTAACTATGCTCCGAATTCAAAGCTTTTAATTTTTACTTCCAATCCTTGAAAATTGTCGATAAATCAATATACAAGATTCAGTAAACAAATATATTTAATTAAATATATTTATTTACTGAAAATTTATAAAATGAAATTATGATGTTTAGATGGAAAGTTTGTTTATGTAAACAGTAGCATAGATTCAAGAAGGAAAAATAACTGAAATTTTAATTTAATCGACGTGTTTACAACATTTCTCCATGATAGAGATATGAATAACATGTATACTGCTTTAACCATTTCCAAAATAGTCTTTTGATTCCTTTTAAACACACACCTTGGAATTTTTTCTACTTATTTTTATACAGTTTTCACAGAAATTTAATTATAAAATTGAAAAGCCCATTCCACGATGACATCAAAGTGAAATTTCTTAGAATCCAAGCAATTTGTAAATTAAAACTGTTTCTTCCTTACACGTGTGGATCTCTTTTAATATTGTATTGAGTTTTCATTTAATTAACATCTTATTTCGTCAGATTCACAATTTTGTTAATTACTTCCGTGAAGATGCCACAGATCATCTTCCTCTAAATATAAATTATCGAAAGAATACAATATAGTTAAAAAAATTGAGTTGAATAAAATTAAATTTTATATTTTTCATTCTACGAAACGAAATCAAAACAAAAGTAATTCTAAGAAAGAGGAGAATTTCTTTTAAAGCTTTAGCTGATTCCGTTACTTTATTCACGGAGGCTGGGATAGACTGGTTGATAGGGATAGACTGTTGGGTTGCGAGTTCAAACACCGCCGGCTGAAGACTCTCCGTGTGTGTGGTGGTTGGCGCACGTATAAATCTATCGTGGTCACAAAGTCCTCCATGTCGAGAGTAATACCACCGGTGGGAATGGATCAGGGGTGATCTTTCTCTGATTCAGGTCTAAATTACGATCTGTGGATGAGTGAATGAAATGCATGAATGAAATCCGCCCTTCAAAAAGGGTTGTGACGTGTGTGTAGCTACGTTGTACTCTTGACCCTAGATGGCGCTACTGAAAAATAAGAGAAGCACCCGTGGCTTAAAGTCACTGACTTTTAAAGTCAGTGGGCTTGTCAATGACAAGTGCCATTAGAAACAACAACATTCTCGAAATAATTTAATTGAAAATATGATACACTAAATAATCCGGAAATTGAATTTTTTAAAATTACCTATAGATTTTCTAATTACTTTATAAACTCTGAGGCTCCTAGGAGCAACTTAGAATTAAATGTAATTTGTTAAAATATTTCTGGAATAAACAAATCTATATATTCATTTGCTTATTACATTTTATCCGTTCTGTTGAGTATTTATCAATTCTTTTGCTTATACCTTTGTAGTTTATATGCACAAGAATTATTTTTCATTATTTTTTTAAAAATAATTCTAATTTATAAATGTTATCTTATAGTTTAAATAAAAAATAAATTCAGAAGTTGATCAAAATTGAAAGTTTTAAATTAATTGAAATGTTTTGTTTCATAAATAACGCCACTTACTTAATGGACAGGAATTCAGAAATTTTGCCACTTGCTTAATTGTTAGTAAATATAAAATTACCCTTCAATTTACTAACAGTTAAGAATATAGTTACTTATAATACATTATATTCTTAGTAAAATGAACACATTATGTTTATAACAATATTTTTTGGGATTGAGTGATTAATAATTTTTTTTCTTAAGATTTGATATGTTTGATTTCTTCCTGTTTGCACACAAGAATGTTAAATGTAATAACCTTTGGAATCCACAAAATATTTTGTTCCACTCAAACCTCCATAATAAATTAATTTCGCAATGCCAGACGGATTCAAGAGTATTGTGGATAAATTCCATATTGCTCATAATAATTGATGAAAGCATGTGTATTTGTCATTTTTTTTTGTTTTTTTTTTTTTTCTTTTATTCATATTATTTATATATTTGATCTTCTGATGTATCTATCTATTTCAAGTAAAGTAATAAGTAAGGCTGAGCAAAAGTACCTAGCTTCGGTACTCATGTACATTGAATTACAGATTTGCCAGAGAAATTACACAATTTTCCATTTAATTGGTGTACGAGCTTTATGTTTTCGAGACAAATATCGCTCTTATTAGATTATATTAAGAAAGAATCTTTAAGCCTTAATGCAATCTTGTACTTAAATTTCATTACTTCATCAAATATGAAAATTAGGAAAGAATCGTATCAACTTAATGTAAATACAGTAAACTCTACACAATCAAAATATTTCAAGTATAATCGATATTTCCTCTGAATTTCTTCTCCCAATTCATATCTATACTATTAATAAATATGAATGTGTGTATTTGGAACATATATACCTTGGATAGTGGAAATGTGCACTTTTTCTTGAAATTTTAATTAGAATTTTAATCAATTTAAAATTATGAAAAATTTCGAAGGTTTTAGGCAATAACTTTCAAAAATATCATAGGAAAAAATGATAGATAAATATAATAACTAGTTTAAAAAGTTTTAACAGTTTTATTTAATAAGCATGAAAATTGTTGTTGAATTTTGGAATTTTTTAAAAATATTCCCCTAATTTTCAATAATAGATTACATTGTTTTTCATTGTTCTGAAATTCAATTCGTTTTCATTTTTCCATCAAGTATTTAATTGCATGATCTTCCACCATAGTTGAAAGCTAAGTAAGAAGGATTCTGTTTAATATCTATGTAATTTTATAAAAGGATAAAAAAAGTGAGGTTACAATATCATGAAATTTACTAGATAGAACCGCACATTTTGTTATTTAATGTCAAAGAGTGATAATGTTTATAATGCCACAAGTCTGTTTTTTTTAATATATTGTTACAAACCTGCAATTCGGCTTCCCAGCACAGTTTATTCCATCAATAGAAAGAAAGTTTTACAGTCATCTGAATGGGACAGAGTCCAGGTGGCGCGTCAAACGTCCCGGAGCTTGGCGACAAACTTGGCGACCATTTGGCGACTTGGCGACGAATTTGGCGACTTTGGCGCCAAAATAGATTATACCCGAAACTTCGAGAATTTTCCCGATCCGTCCAGTAGGAACCGAGATACGCCTCGAACGTTCCTGATTGGTTGAGAGGCCTCTTGCCCCGCCTCCTGAGACCTATAAAAGGGGGCTGCAGCTGCCAGAGAAGTCAAGTCGGAAGTCCGAGTTGGACGACGACGAAGCCAGTAGTCGAGATGAGGAAGTCAGTAATCCGAGCCAGAGTCGGAGAAGTAGAAGCGACTGAGTCAAGCTCGTGCTGAACTGAGCTGTGCGCTACTGTCTGCAGTAGATTCTGGTTGTATGCTACACGTCTCGGGTGAAGATAATCGTCTTCTGTGCTGTATATAGTTGACGCTTTTGTGCTGTCCTGTGTGTCTTCGTGTAAATAAACGTCGTAGTTTTTATTCTACTTCTGCCTACTGATTGAACGTTCTCCACACCATATAACTTCCACTATCCAAACGAACCCCGGTAAAGAAATTTCGTAACAATATTTATGCACGCAATGAAAAAAAGCATATGTAAGACAATTAAAGCACACGGTGTAAATGCCTGACAGTTTCATTATTTCTAAACGGCTTAGTTGCTTAACCAATATATCAGGCGAATTAGCTAGTTGCAAAGATTACTAGTTTCATAGTAAAATATAAAGAAAATAAAAAATTAAATTAAATTAAAATTCGAAGTTTTTTGGTATACTTATTTTTTGTAAAACCAATTATTAACTAATGAATTAACAACAATTTTTATTTCAAATAGTTACCTCTAATTTACATTTGAAAATCCTTTATCAAAGGTCAAAATATTATCACATGTAGTTTCATAATCTTTTCATTTTCGTCATAATTAATCTTATACTATAAAACATTTTAATTATAAATCAAACGAATCAGACAAAATGAAATATTAAAGCATATTTTTAAAATTAGAGAATAGACAGAATATAAATAAATTTAATAAGAAATAAGGGGAGGATTTCGTAAATTACCTTACGCTTACAAAATATTTTGGAAGATAAACAACAATTTCATTTCCTCACCATTTCAAATTGAAATCAAATTATTTTTTTCTTGACTATTGTCTGGATTTCAGTGGAGATTTTTGCCTTAGAAGATATACTGATAAAATATGTAGATTCAATAATAAACGCTGTTGTTGTTTCTAATGGCACTTGTGATAGATTAGCTCACTGACTTTAGAAGTCAGTAATTTTAAGCCAAGGGTGCTTCTCTTTTGTTTTCAGTAGCGCCATCTAGGGCCAAGGGTAAGACTTAGCTACAAATACGTCACAGTCCTTTTTAGGGGACGGACTTCATTCAAACATTTCATTCACTCATCCACAGATCGTAATTTAGATCTGAATCAGAGAACGATCACCCCAGTTCCAGTACCCCCAGTGGCATTACTCTTGACATAAAGGACTTTGGGACCACGACGGATTTATAAGTGCGCCAGCCACCACACGCACACACGAGGAGTCTTCAACCTGCGGGGTTACTACTTAATTTTAAAAGATGTATTCTATCTTTATCTTAAAAAGAATAATTATAACTATAAAGGCGATTCTACAGATAGGTTACTGAAAATGATCATTTAAATATATGTAACACGACGGAAGCTCCTACAATTATCACAGAAGTTATGTAGAATTTGAAAAATAGCTATTTTATAAGTAGAAACAGAAAGTAAGATGAGTTATTAAATCGAAAGCTAAAAAATTTGTGATCAAGAAACTAAAGAAGTGGACCTATCAAAGTTTAAAAACGAATTGAATTAAAAAATTTACTCAAAATAACACTTCAAATATCTTCTCCTTTATTTATATTCAAACTTCCAAAAATTCACGTTCCATTGAATACTTTCAATTTCCTATCGTATTGACATTTTAACTTTTAATTAGGCACCGGCATTTTATCTCCTCACAATAGCGGGTGACTCAAAATCAGTAATCTGATTTCAAAGTTTTCACACCCTTGAAATAAATACAGCAGCAGATGGTTGCTGTATTGATTTCAAGAAAGAACTAGAATTGTAAGAAATACTAAAATGACTTGTTTGAAAATTCAATTTCATATTCATTTTTAAATACAAATCGTTGAAGTTTTGGTTTATTCATTTTTAAATATAAATCGTTACAGTTTTAGTTTAACGTCAAGCTAATAAATTATCCATTTTGTTAAAGAAAGAATAAAGTTTATTTTAAAGAATCACCAATTTGCATTTTTTTCTTAAAAACAATGAATAAAAAAATCAAATCTTTTCCTGAAATTTGAATTGGATGAAAACTTGTAGAAATTTGAATTGGACTTCTTTATCGGGAAATTCAGTACAAAATTTCATTTTTAATAGATTTATAATGCCATTTTTTTCTCTTTCTTCTGGTTCGAATATAAATTTCGTTACCAAAGAAATAATACTACTATTAATTTATCTATTCAGTAAAAATTAGATGAGAAATGAGAAATACAAATCTTTTGTTTTGAATAAGAATGAATGTAGAATAACATTCAAATGATGAAATTTTCTATAATACATTTTCATTATAATATAGAACTCTTACATAGTATGACAACAAATTCTAAGTGACATTATTAAATTTAAATCAATTCCGAACTTGAATCAATTTTATACATAAAAACTAAGAGAACATAAACATCAATCTCCTATTCGAATTGTTTTCATCTCAGAAATTTCTAATTGGGCAGCATCTGCCTGTTTTATATATCTGAAAGAGGATGGCATAATAACCTTTTACTCAGATACAATTCACATTTCTAGCAAAAATGTACGGCTGTCATCATCATCCCTAAGAGATGATTACATGATTGTGCTCATACACAGATAAAAGCAGAAAACAGTGTTATTGCCTGCAGCCATCATAATCACTGGCCAATAGCACTTTGCTTAGTTAAGTTTGTAGATATCTTAAAAACCAAATTAATTTTTAGTAATTACTCAATTAATCTAACTCCCGGGAGCGGCACCTCGAAATGAGGATGAGATGCTTCCGGTATGGGGTTGGATCTCGCCACCCTGGAGGGTACGCAAAAAGGTGGGAGATCTGGCTCCTTTCATCGATGACGGGACGTACTTCCTTCGGGAAGGGTTGTACCGTGGCCGTTGATGGCCCTTAGGACTCAACCCCAGTTCCCGCCAGTGTTGCTGTTACGGCGGTCCAGTCATTCAGTTTTCGTTATCCGTGCACCTTCGAGCGGGTCAGAGAGTCAGTGATATGGCTTACCCAATTAATCTAGAAATCTTAATTTGGATAACTTAGCCTATACTGTAAGTTTTGTTTTTCTAAGTCCTCATTTTCAACTAATTTTTTTATTATATATATTGTACGAAAATGTAATTGAAAAGAAAGTGTCTAATTTCTACGCAGAATCTAATTTCCTATAAGTTTAATTTTGGGGTTTCGTAGCAGAAAACTAGATACGATATACCAAAGAGAGAGTAAAGGTCATATCCCATCAAAATATTTCTAAGAGAAGTTACCGATTATTTTAAGTCTGGTTAAACCATCGCGTGAAGTATTCACAAATGTCAAACATTAATATTAAAGTTTGATTAAAGTTCTGTTTTTATCAGCATTTTTTTTTTTTGAATTTTTATAAACTGTTTCTATTTGAATATTATGGAAACGCCAAATGTTCAAAATCTGTAAACATATCCGAAACTTCTTCGATCGAATAAAAAAAATTCTCTTGTTTAATCAATGGAATACATAATGAGATAAAATTTTTGATAAAGATAATTTAATATCGGTGTATCAGTACTATATTTCAAACTATATATGTACGTAGATATTAATAATTTTAAATATTATCCGATATTATTCTATTATATTGAAAATCTTTATATAATATTTTTCATCCTGAATATGTTTTGTCTATCATTAATAAAAAATATGGGCCTTTATTTACTCTATTGCACTAGCCCAAAAATTCGCCTTATGTTGTTAGCCGCCGCCCCCCTTCCCATATATTAAAGATAGAACTAGGCAGAAAACTAAGTATGTTTTGTTACTTTAAACAGATCTATATGCTAGAAATATCATGCTTTTTTTTATTAAGCTTTTCTATCTATCAAGGTTTTAAAGACTATTTTATTTTAATCAAACTGAAGTAAATTATCTACTATTTAGAAAATTAACATTTCAAACATTTATACTGACAATTTAATGTTAATTAAGCAGATAAAAAATGTTTTTAATTTTAATATCTTAATAATATAAAATCTTTCTAAATACCCGCGAATACACAGTTCAAATCCAAAAATTTTTTGGTTCAGGAAAGATTACACCTTGATTTCAAGATCGATCCGGTGAGACAGTAAATTCAGAAATTCGTAAGATTTC
>JAPMOR010089440.1:420865-434345 GCA_026543865.1 Argiope aurantia | reverse complement strand
AAGAAGTTCAAGAACAAAAAGAAGTAGGTTATCAGGATTTGGACTACAAGCTAGAATTCCAAGGAAAAAACCATATTTAAATCAAAAGCAACTCAAAAAACGAGTTAAGCGGGCAAAAGAACACATTAAATGGTCAGAAAATCAATGGAAGCAAGTAATCTGGAGCGATGACTAAAATATCGCTCTTTGGTAGTGATGGTAGAAAATACGTGAGACGTAGTGTAGGTGAAGCGCTTCATCCTGATTTCATTGAAGCAACTATGAAAACAACAACAAATGCTATGATTTGGGCATGTATGTCTACAGATGGTGTGGGCCGAATTCAAGTGATTGATGGCATCCTGAATAGCAAAAAATATATTGAAATTGTCCTGGAACCAAAATTGATACCTTCCATCAGGGATTTCTTCCCCAACAAAGCACCATTTATTTTTCAGCAGGATTCAACTCCATGCCACACAGCAAAAGTATGCAAAGCAAAAGTATGTATGGTTTCAAAATAAAGTCATAGATGTATACCATGGCCAGGAAACAGCCCTGATCTCAATCCAATTGAAAATTTGTGGCGACGTTTGAAAATTCTTGTACGAAAAAAACGTCCATCCAATAAAAGACAACTTATTGAACCTATAATTGATTGTTGCCATCATGTGATTACGAAAGATGAACTCCAAACACTCGTTCACTCGATGAAAAGACGCTGTGAAGCTGTCTTAAAAAATAAGGGTTATCCTACTAAGTATTGATTGTGTAAGTATCACTTTAAAAAAATGCAAATCTAAGATCGATCTTACTAAAATGAGCGTAACCTTTTTTGTAATACAGATATTGTAATACTGTTTTTGTTATTAAATTCTACATTAAATTACCTTCAATTTGATATATAAACATTTGTATTTAAGTGAAAATTAATATATTCTACAAGCACGCAAAGTTGAAAAACATGAAACTTTCAAAAAATGTCCACACTTTTGGCCACCACTGTATATGAAATTGCATTAAAACAATGACAATGTAATTAATTATATCATATTTTTAATATTTCAAAATAGTTACTAAACAAAATTATGATAAAGAAATTTTCTTGATATTGTAATTTATCCGATCCCGTTTTACATGTCTCGGAAATTTTTTATACATATGTTAGCCATATTTCTATGTGTCATTCGTGTACTATAATGGCATTTTTATAAATTTATAGTATATAAGATTCTGAAAAAGACTTCAAAGCTAAATATTCATCTAAAAACTTAAAAATTTAATTAAGTTATGTGAATAAAAATTCATCTCCAGTCTTTTAAAATAAAATTTTAACCAAACGCAGATTAATGGGTATTAAGTATTGATATGAAATACAAGAGACTATCAGGAATAAGCCTGACACCTAAATATGTTCTGTGCATGGTTCGAAACGTTATCTATCATTCATTAATATTCGAAATATGTAAAAATTACAGGATGACAAAGAATCTCTGATCTAAAACATTGCAAATCATTTACACGATTTTATCTTGAAAACTACACTACATAATGATCTGATGAAATGTAATTATCCTTATGAATTACCTGAGTTGTCATTTCGAGGAAAATAAAAAGAATTATTTCAAATATACAATGAAATTTCTTTAAATTTCATCGCAAATTTAACCTGATTATAAACCAGTTATCATCATCGTAAATTGAGGATATTAAAAGAACTACAAACGCATTTGATAAAAGCAGGGTTCTTATGTGGTGAAACGACTTTATATTAAAAATATAAAAGTTCTACATTCAATGGTTTCATCAATGCGAAACTGAAAATTCTTGGAAATAACCTTTGGCCCTGTTCGACATTTTATGTCTTTTATTTCTAGTTTCTTTCTGATTTTTGCTGTAATAATCTACCTTGCAACATAAGTGGAATTTTGATTAAACGTGGTAACAAAAAATAAATCAGTTATTTCAGAAATTCTCTATGGTTTATTATTAGATTGTTTTGGAATAAAAAAGCATTTTCTATAGCAACAAAAAACCCTTCTTTGGATGCCTAATTAATCTTGACTCTTGTAGGTACTCTAAATTCCTTAATTAATTTATTTTTAATTGTTGAGAAGCTTATGGGACATCTGCATTTTACGAATTAAAAGGACATTTGTGATGGCGAAACTATAACAAACACTTATTTAGAATTAAAAAAAAGACTTTCTTTCTATTTATTTTTAGAAACAAAATGAAGATAATAGTAATTAATAAGTAAGAAAAAATTATTAATTGTCTTAATCGTAGCTTTCATGATCTAGAACACTAGAATTTTTGTTAGCCAATTAATAATATTTCTGTAAAGGACTTGGAATTCTGATGGAATGTAATCTAACAGCTTCTGGACGTCGCCGTTCTCTTTCTTTTTTTTCAGATAGAAACTCGCTTGGTTAGGCTGGACCTCTAGGAATTTCAATAGGTTTCCTTTCATTGTTTTTAAGACAAAAAATATTCATTGATAAACAGTCAGTAGGGTATTTTGCATCATTAGTCCCGAGTTCTTCTCGTCACGGGTCATTTGAAAAAACTTGCAACAAAACTTTCTGATTCCTTGTTGCAAAATCATCTTTTGTGGGTACCAACTCAACTTCACTTGAGTTTGGTCTACAGCTTATACGAAATTTGTGCATTATGCAAATACCAATGGAACTCTATATCAGTTCACCTAAAATAGCTGTAATGATAAAGACTCTAAGGATTTTACAATGAAACTCGTAATCAAAGAGTAATTTTTTTTAAATCTACATTTTAAGATGGTTCTGTTTCACGGTGAATTCAGTCTCAAGGCAAAATTGGCAGCACAGTTATGTCAGAAATGTTTCCATGTATCACGATTCGCGTCTAAATGGCCTCCTCTCAGCAGGCTCCTCTGCGCTGACAGATTTGTTGTTCATATTACTTTCATATTCTCAAAGAGCAAGGAAAAAGAAATCAGTGAAAACTGCGGCCTTTCAAAAAGACACGTTTAGGAAATATGAATAAATTTAATGTCCATTTGTACACATCAACATATCTTTAGGCAATAATGTGTAGGAGTGATAAAAAACGTTTTGCTCCATGTAATTTTATAATGATCCAGTTAGAGGTCAAGCCAATATTCCCGCCAGTTACTATATGGACCAATGACGCTTGTTTTTTGAAGGAAAAATGTACAATAAGCGGAGCATGCATTACTTGGAGGTAGAAAATCCTAAATTTTCTCCGGCAGTTCGAAATTAAATACAAATTTCAATTCATGTTTTGTGTTATCGGTCCTGTAATTTGCCAGGCCATATTAACGGGTGAGCAATATTTCCAGCTTTTACAAGACATAATACCGATTTATTTGAGAACCTGTCTTTGCCCAAACTGTAGAACATGTGGTTCTACTGGGACCTGACACATCAATACCACATTGAATATAAGGACATTCTTGATGGAGACATTTGTGCAGAAAACAATCGAGTATGAGGATTTCGAAAAGTGTCTGACCCTATTGACATTTTCCTGTAAAGATAACTGAAACAATGGTGAATGCGACATTCCACCAATATTTCAGGATCTTTGACGATGAATTCTTGCGCTGACATGATACCTGATGCGTTAAAATGAAAGCACCGTGAAATTCAAAAAAGTGTCGAAATATACTGTTGAAAATCAATTTGAACACCGAATATAAAGGTATCTTGCAATATCTAGTTATTTTTTTATCGCTTTATAACAAGCTTTGTCTCATAATAGCGTTAGCAATCGCAAGTGAAAAATGTGAATTTTGAGCGCCTTTTTTTAGCATTAACGCACACAGTGTCTTTATATACTAAATAAATAACCTAAAATTTTTTAATTTTAATTTTAATCTTCTCTTTTATCATTTTTAGGATTTATTATTGCTTTTGAATCATTAAAGTTTGCCATCAGATGGAACAGAAAGTAGTTTCATTGTGCAGCGTGTCACCATTTTTCTATACTTAGACATTACACTCATTACTAAAGATGCAATAGTTTTGAGATTAAGGTGTAAAGGACTTACACTTATACCAAATATACCAAGTCTAAAGTTTTCATTTTTGTGTTATACATAGAATGTGTGTGTGTGCGCGCGCGCAAAACTATTCCCAACCTCTGGATAATCTGTTAAACTATATATATATATATGTGTGTGTGTGTGTGTGTGTGTGTGTGTGTGTACAGTGCGCGAAAAAAGTATAAGGACAACATGTAATTGCATGAAAATATGCTTTATTTCCCTTTCACCTAAATGAACTTTTTATATTTCTTACTTCTGCTGCATAATTTTGTGCTAACACTTATTCCACATAAAAAACATAATTTAGCTTCAAAATATTGATTTTACAAAATTTAACATTAAAGGAAATACGGAAAAAATTATAAGGACATGTTGTAAAATACTTAAAAAATGTTTCAATAATCAAGAAAACTACCTTTTTTTTCAATCACTTGAATGAGCCGAGAGGTCATAGATCCTGAAAGATCTTTTAAAATGTCCACTGATATTTTTTCCCAAGCGTCTTTGATAGCGACGACAAGATCTTGTGTACATTGATACTGTGTGCCGATTTTATAAACTTCTCGGGCTAGAAGTCCCCATAAGTTTTAGATTGGATTAAGATCGGGACTTCTCGCAGGCCAATCAAGTAAATTTACAGAATTAGCTTCAAACCAGAGTTTTGTACTCGTAGAAACGTGTATCGAAGCATTATCCTGCTGAAAAATATAGTCCCCTGAAGTAATTAGTGGTGCTTCAGGTAACAAACTTTCTCCTAACATATCAGCATACCTGTCCGAATTCATTTTACGGTTGATAAATACAATTGGAGTGGTTTCATTTGCCGCAAAAGCGCCCCATACCATAACCGAGCCACCACCATATTGAAGCCTGGAAAACACTTCCTTGGACTTTCGCAGATCATACCAAAAATAACGAAAACCATCAGGTCCATCAAGATTGAACTTTCTTTCGTCCGAAAAAATTACATCAGCCCACTTTTGACCAAAAGAAATGTATTTTTTGGCAAAGTAAACTCTTCTTTTCTTATGATGATTTGTAATAGGGGGGCGTAACACTAATTTCCCTTAAGAAACTTGAGGATGTTTACTCAAAACATTTTGAACGGTCCTTGTTGAGCGTGTTAAACTGAAATTTTGTCTAACTTCATTTGCGGTTTCTCTTTTCTTGCAAACTCCCCTTACAATCATTCTTTTCTGTCGACGAGTGAGAATTTCTGGTCTCCCAGTTCGCTTTTTCATACCATACATCCCAGGATTTTTTAGAAAATTATAAACCACCGTTTTAGATCTCTTGATTCTTTTTTGAAATTTCCCATCCACTTAATACACATTCTCGAAAAGCAACAATTTTTCCTTTTTCAGAATAAGAAAGTTGAGTTCCTTTGGGCATCGTTTAAAAATTCACACTGAAAGTCGCCGAGTGGGAAATTCTTTTCGCAAATGAATCTTTTAACTCGGAATTGTCATTTTATGCTTTCAAATATGCAAATTTTTAAATAATTACTAGAGAAAAAACAATGTCCTTATACTTTTTTCCGTTTTCATTTAGGTTTAAAAATCAAAATTTAAATTTTATCAGATTTAAAATTGAAAATTTTAATTACTTTAAGCATAAAATATTTTAGTTTTACTTCTATTTTTGCTGCAAAAATTTGCATACGATTCTGTAAACAATACTTCTAGATTTCGCGATTTTTCGCGTGTCCTTATAATTTTTTCGGGCACTGTATATAATTTTGAAAATTTTCAATATGACATGAAGCTATAGACACTTGTATATGAACTGGGATTATATGAATTGATGTAGCTCCTCAGTAAAGTAGAGCTTTTGTACATATCATAGGAAGGACTCAAGACAGCGATGAATGAAATATTTGCTTTTATTAGCTAATTTAAGAGAATCGAGTATATTTAATAGAATTATGAGTTGAAAAGTTTATACGGCTAACATATTGATTGATAAAGAAAACCAAATAACTACAGCTCTAGACTAGTAACTACAACTCAAAACTAGAGTAATATATTGTAAATCCACAACGTAAGAAGAAGTACTCTAGTTATTGATGAAAAATATTATTTAACAGTTTAGAAATCTTTAAGTGTAACCTGCATCTTAAGAATGGTGTGCTTTTTCATGAGATAAGAATTTTTTCAAAAATTCCACATCCTTTTTACCGAAATAAATACTTATGTAACCTTACCTCAATGTGTTAAACTGCCAAATTACCATCATTATCACGTGTAAACACTTAAGGTGACGATAAAAGAGTTGCCTAGAGCAAATTTTAATACTAAAATTCTGGAAAAACTACTTACCATAAAAGGGAAAAACTCATGTATATTATCCTCGAATAGGAACTTTTATTAAACCGAATTAGAATCAGTCTTCTATTCGAGTTGTCAAGAAAAAAATTACGAAGAACTTGAGTTGAATGGAAACAATCCCAAGTATTATAGCGAAACAAAGGATTTTTATAAAAGCAATATTTCAAAAAACAATTTTTCGAAAATGCTTTAGGACCAAACTCTTCTTCGATAAAAAAAAAACTCTTCCTTGTCTCCTTCGAGTTTTCTTTCTATTATTGTCGTTCATATTTTAGTTGCAAAAACTTTCTCATCTTTCTTTATTTACATTTTTATAATAGAGAGTGATGAAAAACACTGTTAACTTTTCCCCACAAAATTTCAAATATTTTCGTAGTTTTTCTGAAACCTGGGTACTACTAAAGTAGAAAAAGATCAAGTGGTACTAGAAAATTCTTTCAATTATTTAAATAATTTAAAAGATAGTTTTTAGTGAGGACAAAAAAAGAAGATATAATATAAGCGAAAACTTCGAACTTTTATTCTACGTAAGTTCTGGATAGCTTAGATAAAACAAATATTCCACTTCCAATGTTTCATCTGCCACTGCAATATGATTATCATTAAATAAATTTCAAGTAGAAAAACAAGGAACATGGACATAGAGATACGCGTACAAACAAGAAACTATAAAAATTTTGGATTGAAGATGAAAAATAATATTCCTGCTCTGATTATTAATCAGTTAAGGTTAAAATACATTTTCATAATTTCATTTAAAAGGTAAAATTTTCGAAATGTTGTTTTGCAACAAAAGCTACGTTTCCAGCTATAAAAATTATAAAAGTGCTTCATCTTCATTTAAAACTAACTGCGCTATAACAAATTAATTATTGAGAGATATTAGTCAAAATTCTAAACTCAGACATCGCACTTTTACTTTATATGCAACTCACGTTTATTATGGTTGTTGTTGCTGTTGTTTCTAATGGCACTTGCCATGGACAAGCTGGTTGACGAGGTCGACGGTTCTAAACCAAGAGAGCATCTCGTGTTTTAGTAGCGCCAACTAGGGCCAAGAGTACGTCTTAGCTACTTACGAATCACATTTGCTTGCACAACCCCTTTTTACAGGGGGCACATTCATACATCTCACAGATATAACAAATGAAGAACAACCATGCCCGAACCGGAACTCGAACCCAAGACGCCCAAATCACGGGGAAGACTCTCTAATCCTATGCCATGACGCCGGCGTTTATTATGATAGATTAACCAACGGAAACTCAGAATGATCATTAATCAGCAAAATTATAGAAATTGAAATTAATCTTATATTAGCTCATTTCTATATCATTCAGACTGATGATTCCTGAAGTACATAAAAATCCGTTTCATTTTGAAGGATATATTGCATTAGACTAAACACTTTCAATAATAATTTACAAATGAAAAGAAAGTACGCATCATTCAAATTAAAAAATCTTAAAAATCTTCCTAATTTTTTCCCAATACCTTTGTTTCAAATGTAAGATAACAAGAAATATGATTTTTAATTCATTTCTTCTGTTTAGATAGCTGCGAAACTATTCAAATAATTGTTAATATTTATAAAGGATTATATTGTACGGGTAAAGTTTTATATGTTAACAAGCCACTTCCGAAGAAAATTCTAAATCAATATAAAACAATATCAAAAAAATCATAGCTAAGCAAGAAGATATCGAAATGAAAATTTGACATAAAACGCATATGATATATACCAGATGACAGAATGTGAATTTTTTCTGGTGATTTTAAACTCTTATACTATATTTGAAATAGAATTCAGGTAAGAAAATAAAGTGAAACGATATTTTCATAGAAAAATAAATATCTTCTTATTTCGTTCACTCATTCTATATTCATATCTTGCCCCAAACTAACAGTTTTTTTTAATATTCCCATGAGCTTTTTCTCGATTTTAAACTTTCTCCTAAAGATAAAATATAAGACACTTTCCACTAACAAATATAATTTAATCAAAATTCGAATATATTTAAGTGAATATCTACATCTACGTACTTCAGATCTTCATATAAAAAGGTAGAGCTGTTTTAATTTTTATAAATTTATTCTAGTCAGCTTTGTTGTTTACTTTAAAGTGGAATAGATGTTGACAGTATCTCTTGCGTTTGC
The DNA here is from genome assembly GCA_026543865.1 of Argiope aurantia. NCBI lineage: Eukaryota > Metazoa > Arthropoda > Arachnida > Araneae > Araneidae > Argiope > Argiope aurantia. The sequence continues at coordinate 425,834 of JAPMOR010089440.1, read as the reverse complement.
AAGTTTTATAAATTTGTGCAAATGCTAAAAATAATATCACGAATGATCGTCGATTTTTTTTAAAATTTAGAAGTAAAAACAAAAGTGATTATTGCTTTTATTTCTTCTTCCGTTTTGCAAGGGAGAATATGATTACAAACAAAAAAAAGTTATATTTACAATTTGCCTATACTCCATTCGATTTTTTGGTTCATTGGTATTGATTATACGAAAAATCTTTAATATAACACAATATTTAAAAAAAAAGAAATCCGTGCACATATATGAGAAATATGATAACTATCCCTTTTTTCACTTAAAAATATTCAAAATTTAGATTAATATCATAACTTTTTCAGAAGCTTGCACTTTGTGATACATGTCCTTAAAAATTTCCATTTAAAAAATTCTTCGCATTAGAAAGTTTCAATTATTTATCCAAAAGTAAGATTTATTACTTTTAAAATTTATAAATAACTTAATGACAAAAATTACCAGATAAAAATCAGTGGTTGGTTGCATTTTAAAATGATAACAAATTTAAAAGACTTTTCAGAATTTGCGTTTGTTTGTTTTTCTACATTCAAGCATTTTCATGTTTAACATTACATTAAATTTCATGAACATATGTCAAGCGTCGTATTTTGTATTATGACCAAAAACTAAATAACTTCATAAATATAATTACATTTTAAAAAAATGAAGTGAATCAACTTACCATATCCACTTCGGATACCGGCCCCATACTACGGACTTCGATATCAATAAGGACTTGAGTTGCTGGCCCTGAAGAAAAATAAAAAATTCTGGTAAATTTCAAAATTATTCTGAAAATATCATAACCACTATTACAATTAATGCTTGAATCATTCAATATTTTTTTCAAAATTTCCTAACTTTTTCAGTGGCATTTTACTTTCTTATATACGTAGCATAGAGAAAGTATTGTAGTCGTCAAAAATTCATGGAAGTTGGAAGAAAATTCATGAAACGTGGAGATATTCATGAATCTCCACTTTTTAGACCTCTAAGACATCGAAAAATATATTTTTTAGAAAAATGACCCGCTTTGATGAATGGAACTCAAAGCCGCTTTGATCTACACGTATGAAATTTAGTGGGGAAATTACACCAAGTTTATAGATTCTGTCAAATTCTGAGCAAATTACGGAGGAAATATGCTCCTCCAGCTGATAGAGTCAAAACGATACAAAACGAAACTGTATGGATAAAATTCGGTACACATATTTAACATTTCAATTGTTTATTTTTATCACATTTTGAACAAATCTAACGTGAAGTTGAACATCTGTCGGTCTGTACATTCTTAAATATTTAAATGTTATAACTCAAAAGCATAGTGACTTAAATATATCAAATTTGATATGTAATTTTGTGACTACAAGTGCAGTTTCGTGGCAAATGTTTGTTCATATCGGCTGGGAAAAACGCATCTAAAAAGCAAATTCGATTTTTGAATCCTATTTTCCTCATGCCCCAAACTAATCACTAAAGATCGCATAATAGATTCAGTAAAAATATTAAATTCATGCCAAAGGTTGATGTTTTGTAAGTATTGTACGCCAATGCCATGCGAGGCGTTTTCTGGAATCATAATAATATTAGAAAATACACAGGAAAGTTTTAAGGAAACCACTCCCGCTTTGTTAACAACATTATTATTAAAATACTGCTACTTTTTTGGCAGCAATTATTATGTTGCTAAAATCTTCATTTTAACAAAACAAAAAAAAACACTCTCTCTCTCTGTTTTTTGGAGACTTCTGGTCATTTTAGTTAAATAATTTGTTGTAGAATAGAAACCCTCCTGCAGATGTGTGTTAAGAGTTCTTTAATGCACTGTTTAACAGAAGTTGCTTTCATCACGTTCCAAGATCCCTCTTCAAAAATCATAGTTTGGCATTAATACACCAACCTAATTGAAAAATTCCGTTAGTAAAGCTATGCTGCTGAAAGATATTCTTGGTTTTTTTCTTCTTTTTAAATAATTAGAAATTTGTAGGAAATGCTTTTCACAATTATAAATAGCTGCTTGTTAGCTCTATTAAAAGCTTTCGAAACAAATATCTGCAAGCTTCTTCTTTTAGTATCTTATCATATTATTATTTGCATTAATCCAAAGACATATCTTTTGGATTATCTGTATTGAAGTCAGAAATCAATGGAATCAAAATTAAAAATAACATGTAATGAGAAATTAATTAAATTAATAGATTAGCTGATAATTAACTCCCAAAATACAAAAATTCTATGCTGTCACAGAAAACACACAAGCGCATGAAATATCAAAATTCTATGAATTCTAAAGGGAGGGAAAAATCGGTAAAAAATTCAGTCTTTACAATTATGAAGTAAGCCAAGTTAAGTAAAAGTTTGTGGAATGAAAAATATAATGATACATGAATTGCTGCATATTTCAGAACTATCTGCATTTTAACGAAGCAATAATATTTCATTAGCGACCAATACATTAGCAGATTAATTTTTGTTATCTCTTAATCTGAGTCTTACTAAATATTATTTGCCCAGAAGTTCTAATATCATAAATAAATGCTTGAATAGGATATTCTTTTGAAAGTAATCGGAAACTAAACATAATATATAAGTTTGAATAACATTATATGCCATTAACACACAACAAAGATACACAATTCCAGTAAAGTTTGTCATTCTATCAAATAGAATCACTATGGCAAAAGCAGAAAATTTCAAAGTAAAAAAATACTATTTACTTTATTGGCAAAACATGCATTAATGATGGTGTAAAGATGTTTAAATTTTCGCCAATTGACTTTTATTTTATTTTTAGTAATGATATGATAATCAAGAAATGAAACTTTTATTTTATCTTTTTTTTACTTTATCTTGCGTTGAACTAAGTGATCGGAATCAAAACACTAGGAAACTGCTTGCAATCAGGAAAACAACAATGAGAGAACTTTTCTCTCTTAAAAAGATGAAAAGGCAAAAAAGCGACAAATTATAAAAAAAGTTATTACTTTAAGTAAATAGGGTTTTTTAATCAGATGGTGCCTTGTTTAAAAACAATAAAACTTTTCTTTTGTTAGCGTAAAGCGAGTGAAAATCTGATCAGGAATAACTGAAGTGCCAGAAAAGTATGAAGAACTAGGACTAAGTGATTATGCAATGTATAAAAAAGTTAAAAAAAAAAAAAAAAAGCTGGCGGAGACGCGCAAAGATGATCGAAGCTCTCCTTGAAAGTTCAAGTAAGATAGGTGGGGTGCAAGGGGGAGGGTCGAGAAAACACGGTCCGTCTCCTTTTTATTCGCACTCTAAGAACTTCTTTCGAACATTTTATTCTTTAGCGCCCAGTCTGTGGCGTTTAAGAAAAACGTAAGTCCATGAAATTCTAAAGAAAAACGCAGTGAGTAATTCCTTCGGGTGGTTTTTATCTCTCAAAGACAGTTCGGTGATTTCGCTAGGTCATGACTAGATGGGAGATCCAGTTGAATCAATTAAATCGAATTTAAAACTCAATGCAAGCAGCAGATAACATTCTTTTAACACTTATTTTCTTTTCTTCTGGCTCATCGTCAATGCTGCATCAAAATGTCCTGTTTGAATTTTGCATAAACATTTTATTGATGGCAAACATTTGTTTAAGTGAATTATATCTGTATCTTAAATTGTTTTAAGTAATAGGGGATTGTTTTAGGTTGTCACAAAATGCTATATACCGCTAGTTGTTCAAGATGTTACTTCGGAGATTATTATATTTTTCTGCTTGAGGTTTTTGACTTACTACGTTTTGATATAGCGGTAGAGATTATGTATAATGGAGAGAAAAAAGCAGTCGCTCAGCTTTACTCTGCTCTAGATTATCACATATAAAAAATAAAAATAATACTTTAAAGGTAGTAATATATAGTAAAAGATTAAGTGCCTTAAATGTTCATTAGGGGCTGTCTGCATTTTTAAAACTGTGCAAAGCTCAAAATTTCCAATGGCAGTACCATTCTTTGATGTCATGATTGGATTCCTAGTGGAAAAAATACATGGAATACAAATTTTGGCTAGTATATCATCAGAAAATATATGACATTTTTTATTAAGGGGTAGTCTCCATATGTAGATATACAAGATTTAAATAATCTAGACTTCAGTAATAGTATTTTAATTTTTGCGACAATTTAAAAGTACCTTTAAAGGCTCCATCTACATGCTACAACCAATTTCCACTTAATGCATGACAAAATATTTCTGTGAAATTTCATGTAGAAGCTTGATTCTTTTCCGCAAAAAATATTCAAGAGCCTTCAAAGTTTTATCTAAATTGCACTTGAGCTTGAATCGCCATTACACTCAAAGCATCAAAATGAACAGTTTCGATATATGACCGATAAAATAAAACTAAAAATACCTTTTACTGTTTGGAAAAATATTTATTTTAGTATCAATATCCTATCGACAAAGAGAAAAAATTAATTGATATTTAGTATTTTTGAGCTTTATTCCTATTTCTTTATTAGTATGTACTATTTCTATCGTCACTGATTAATATTCATAAATAGACATGAAATGATACACCACTTTATTTTACGAGTACATAATAAAAGTAGAGCCTTTTATTCACTGATAAATGTAAACCAGTTTTCTTTCAAGCTCTACATACAATTTAATGTTCTCTATAAATGTGTATCTTACAAACGTGGAAAGCAAATCGCATAACATAAATCTTTATGTTCGTTCATTTATTCCGCATCTCTTTAATTTCGGTTATTGAAGAATTGTCTTTAGTAGTTAAGCTATTGATTCCTCACATATTTTGCTACTTCTGATATAAACATAAATTTGAGAGTAGATATAATTATAGGAATAATTATAAAATTATAATTCACATAATTTTGAGAACAATTATTCCATAGGATACCTTTAAGAAGTAACCAGATTAATAATCAAACATTTATTAAATTAATAATAGCAATTTAATTAAAATTAAATTACTTTT
>JAPMOR010089440.1:360362-420855 GCA_026543865.1 Argiope aurantia | reverse complement strand
AATAGATAAAATAGTAAAAGGGGAAAAATTTTGTATTCATATATCATTATCATACTCTCTTACAATTTTGTGTAATGAAGCGCCTATTTTTTTTTTTTTTTTTGACAAAAGGTGTAAGTAGATATAGCAATTAATTTAAAATATAAAAGTGATTTTGATATGCTGAAATATCCTAGCCATAATTTTAGTTTCTAATACAGATTAAAATAGCATTAAATATCGACAATAGGTTGTGAATGTAATTAACAGATTAAATAAATTCATAGGCAAATGGTTAAATATTTCACGTCCGTTTTTTAATACATTTGGAATGAGATGTTAAATTATGTGTTTCAAAAAATATATTCAGAGAAATATAAGAGGACATTCTGAGCTGGTTTTGAAATATAGTTTTAAAAATATTTTAATAACTTTTAAAAAGAGGTATTTAACGTCTTGAAACCATTTAATGATTCGATAATTCTAATTATAGATTTAACCTAAAGTTACACATCCTTAACCGCAACACTTAGTTTCAGTTTTTAATTCTATAATAATGAAAAACTTTCCATTTTAAGATCTGAATAGCAATGCCAGCTTTTCTTTTCTTTTCATGTCAGTAGATCAGATTCAATTAATGAAAATAAGTTGAAGTTAAATACAAAAATATCTTGTCTGAAATTCCTATTTGGAATTGAAAAATCTCGTAAGGACTACATGAGAGAATTCATTACCCTATTGCAAGTAATTTTTTGTAATTCTTTTAATTGAATAAGTATTAATCAGAGGTTAATTGTATGTTTTAGTTTACTCATTCAGTCTACTCTATAAAAAATGCACTACAATATCATAATGATATCTTCACGATATTTTAAGACATTTAGAATATCGAACACTTCATTAAAGTATCGGACGTTAACAAATAGAAGTTGGATATTTTTTTGTGTAATAAGTAATAACATTATATAATAAGAGTTGTGGACGTTTGTATCTGTTATTTTTTAGCTCCTATGTATTTCTACAATAAAAATGTCATTTCCATTTCTTATAGTAATGAATATCTGAAGCAGTTGTCATGATACATCATTTTAAAGTAGATATCTCCTTTTATATTTGCATATTTTATTGGAAGCATACGAATTTTACTGAAGTGCTACCATATTAAATTTAATATCTTAAATTACTTAATTTCATATTACATATATTTGTTGAGAATATTTACCAATATATCACGAAATATAAGCAACTGAGACTTTTTTAGTAATTTTCTTTATTGCCCTGTTTTAAACATATAATATTGTTGAATTCATAATTTTAAATTTTTGAAATAGAAGGAAAATTAAAGCCTTCTTTTATTGCTTATATTACATGTGACATACACACTTAGAATTAACTCATTTTTATATAATTCTCTAAGAAAAACTAACGCGTTTCTTATGAATTTCTTTGTCTAATTCAAAGAAGCTTTTTTAGTGATGCGATTTTAATGGGTTTTGTATCCCCAATAAATGTGAATAAGAAATCCTTTCAGAACAAATTAGACTTGACATGTGACATAAAAGATATGCGTAACAGTATCATCTGGAGCAAAATGATCTCGAAATAAAAACTTGTTGGCATTTTCTAATATTCTTTGTTAAGATCTTCTAGAAATATTTACTATGTTTGAAAAATTTTGAATGCATAGTTATTTAGATTTTTGTTCCCAAAATAATTATAATAAAGTATTTTTATTCAACAATTATAAGAATGTTATCAAACAATTTTGAACGGAAAGCATTTAACAATGGTTCATAAAAACCCTTTTATTAACTATTGCAAAATATTTTCAGCTCATTAATTTCATTGTAAGTCCTTGGGATTCAATCGTTTGAAATATTATCATACTATGCTTATTTGTTATACTTATTACTAAGCTATTTTATTATTATTATTATATTTATATTTAGTAATACATTAGTGCCTTTAGTCAGTTATCTTAGTTATGTTTTTCTTCATTTATTATTACTCACACAGAAGTAAATGCCTTAGTTATACATTTAGTTATGCCTTTATTCTGTTATATTTAAACTTGCTATTACTCACGCAGAATTAAATACTTTAGTTATACATTTATTTATGTCTTTATTCTGTTATATTTATGCTTGCTATTACTCGCGTAGAATTAAATGCCTTAATTATACATTTAGTTATGCCTTTATTCTGTTATATATAAGTTTATTGTAATCATATATATTGCAGTTAACTCGATATTGAAGTATTTTCCACTTGAATGATATTTTTTTTCTTTCCCTTAAAATTCTTAAGAAAATACCGAAAAAATGCTCGAAAACTATAATAAGTAATAAAAATATAATAAGACCTTTACAGTTTCTACTATTTCTTTTATTATAATTCATACTTAATGGTTAGCAATTCATCTTAGAGATGATGACTTAATAGAGCAGTAACACTAATCTAACTTCGGTGGGTTTCAAAGATCGTAAAAAAAAGTTAAAGGGGGCCTGATGTCATGGTCCCCGCTTTGGAAGAAGATATGGAATTAGCATTTTATTGTACAGAGCTTTCAACGCACATGTTATTAAAATATGCTTCCGTAAAGACAAAAATTCCCATAGTGTTTGTTTCAGTAGTAACAACATCGCGTCTTCCTCATCTAGTTAAATTTAAACTGAAGGGTTCCGATCCTTGATGCAACTTCAGATGTCGCATTCTGTAAATGGAAGTGAATGAATGAAGAATTTCTTTTAGTTTTACACATTCATTAAAATTACTTCTTTCCTTTATGCTAATCTCTATACATTAGATTTCTGTCAGTTGGTTAAAGAATATTCCATCCTCTAACTAGGGTGTTCAATGAAGTTTGATGATCAGCCTCATGAAGATAAAAATATGGATAAAATGAACCCTGTAAATATACCCCATTAATAGCATCGTATAAATCAATGACAACATGCAGATGGATGTACATGCCGTCATTGGCGAAGAGACCTTTAATCGATCAAAACCACCATTATTTAATCTCCAGTGGAAACGAGAATCTAGGAGACAACTTCTCATCTTTGTGTTCGAGAGGTCCTGCTTTCCTATGCCCCTGATTTACTTGTTTGCAGCAAGTAATAACAAAAAATAGCTAAATAAATCAGATTAAAATTCTTTATTCAGGCTTTAGAACAAATGCAGCTAAATAATTTCTATACCACGCTGGCTAAAAGCATTTCTGGAACAGATATGGTACCTTGGAAAATTCCGTGGACTTGAAATCTCTCTTCGTGAGTCATATTTCCTCACGGTGATGAGGTATGAAAATTGAAACAAGTGGGGGGAAATGTCAAGGCAACCTGGTCAGATTTCACTATTGGATCAAATAATATTGCTTTTTCAATAACTCTCCTACAGTTTTAAAATATGATGTTAATTTTATAATTCTGTTGTTGTTTCTTATGGTACTTGTCATAGACTTTAGAATCAGCGATTTTAAGCCAAGGGTGCATCTCTTGTTTTTCAGTACCGCCATCTAGGGATAAGAGTACGACTTAGCTACACAAACGACACAGCTCTTTTTACGGGCGGACTTCATTCATGCATTTCTTTCATTCCTCCACAGATCGTAACTTAGACCTGAATCAGGGAAAGATCACCCCTGATCCAGTACCCCCAGTGGTACTGCATTCGATATGGAGGACTTTGTGACCACGGCATATTTACACGTGCTCCAGTCACCACACACACACAGAAAGTCTTCGGCCGGCGGGTTTCGAACTCGCAACCCTATGGAGGCGAATGTAACGCTTTTCGAACCAGGCTATCCCGTCCCTTGATGATTCTATTAGTACTGAATTAAATTCAAATTAGAATTTGAGAATTAAATGGAAGTTTTTATACTTTCATTTCACATGACTGCACAAATACAGAAAATTTTCCTCAGAAAATCATAGAAGTATAAATGAAACAAAATACTGCTGAAAGATTCAGAAGCGTTAGGGATATGAAGCAATTGTTTTTGTCATCTGCAAACAAATATAAGCGTACAATCTTTAAGCCATTTATTGGACAATATGAAAATTTCTCCCTGTGGAGACCTGACTTTTGATAAGTTTTTTCTTCAGTGAATATTCTGAAATGTAATACAAATAAATCTAAAAGGGATTTTACTTTTATATATCCAAATATGCTTCAGGTAAAAGAAAGTGAAAAAAACAGATATGAAAACCTTTTGGAAAAGTTATGGAATATTTTAAAGAATAGAAAATAGCTTCCAACTTTTGAATAATACTCAAAATGTTTCTTGGAACTGACTACCATTCTAAGCGATTTCTACATATTTCGGAAAACATTTTTACATGGGAAATATTTGCAACTTTAAAGTGGGTCATTTTGACACCATGAAGAACATTTGATACTAAATGTTACTTGTAAAAGCTGAAAAAAATGTAATCATTGAAAACAATAAGTATAGAAAAGACGTTTCAATGCATGTGTATCAAATCCATCTATTCTAATTGTTTTCAGCAATTAATTTTTTTAGAATTCAATTATAATCGAATAAGCAGCTAGACAAATTAATTTATTGTAACTGACTTTTAAAAACTCAGCACAAATTTTCAGAACAACATGTGTGCAGTTGGAATCCGTATATGAACTAGGCGAAATTAATTTACACATTTTAGTCCGTGTTAAAAACGTCGTATATTAATTATTTTAATTTAAAGAATTATTTTCTGCTTTTTAGTCTTGTGTGTGTGGAATTTTGCAATTAATTTTAAACTGACTTCCCGATGAGCTAGCAACTTGGCATGGCATCGTCTGTCGGTCATGAAAGTGTTTAATTGATTGCAAAATTGTTCACCGAACAGGCAAGAAAACAAGTTAATACAGCATTGTCAGCGAGTTCTGAGTTATGTTTCAATTTTTAAGTCTCTAACTCTGCAAAAAGTTAGTTTAAAATCGGTCGCAAAATTTGCAGCGAACAGACAAATAGAAATAGGAGCAAGCCAGTTAAAATCGATAAATCTTTTGATTTTCGAGCCGATCCAGAATATCTCAGAAAATCGTGTTCAAGCTTAACATGTTATCCAGTCAGACAATGATAAACGATTTTTATTTGAATAATTGTACTAGGAAATGCAATCGATGACTTCTAAAGAGTGTTATTCACAGGCGTGTGGTTTAGCATAACGTGTGGTCATTTTAGATGAAAACCTTATAGACAGGAAAATCATCAGTTGTTAAAGAAAAATGGTGAAAGTAAATTTTAAGTATAATGCGTTGAACGGCAACGGGCAAGCCTCGATACACCAAGAGAAGTCTTAAAAAGACCTTAACGAGATATAGAAGACACTACAGAATCAAACGTCTACCTCATCGACAGAATCGTCGACTTGATGGCACGTGTTCTTACTACTTCTGTTAATATGAATGGGTTCGATAATCCATTCTCTGATGCTGCTAAACCTACATTGTAGGTGAAGGAAGAAAGTTGAACATCATCCGTAACATAATCGTAATGTGTGTGTGTGTGTTTTTTTTTCCTTTTATGTATTGCTACTCTTTTATGTGTTAATCCGGCAGTGAAAAACAAATTTTACCCAGAAACATACGGGGAGCACTACCGATTATTTTTAAATTTATCTCTACAAGGTCAATGAAGTTTTATCTATTTTCACATCACTCAAGCCAGGTCTCCGCTTTAGAATCGGAAGCTTTCAGGTTCAAAAGCTGATTCCATTCAAGATTTTCTGTGAACATGAGCCTTGAACATGTTAATTCTGATGACGTAGTTTAACATTCTCCTGTTATTGTGGCTTAGGAGTTTAGAGTCATCAAAACATGGTTCCAAATTAAGAGATTAAGTCCCCGAAGTTGCTTCAAAACAGAAAATATATAATACTAAGACAAAAACAATTTCCTTTCTTTCTTTGCCGTTTATACTTCTGTAGCACTGTACGGTTAAATTTTGTTACAAACAGCCAATGAAAAACATTTCTCTCAACTCTAAAAAACCTACAAATTAAATTAATATAAATGTATTGCCTTTGTACTAAAGAAACGCATTCTTGGCCTGATGCATCGTAGACTTTTTTTGTTTGTCTTTTGAGTTATTTGCTAATAGTAGACCAGAAAAGAAACAAAACAAATCTTTTATGAGAATCTACTTTATGAAAGATTAATCAGAATCTTTACAAAATCATAAAATCACAAGCCTTTCACCATTGTGTTCACATAAGAAAATTATCAACAGTGCGTTGTTTTTTCAATTCTTGAAAATGTTTTATTTAATAGAATTTAATACATAGAATAGGAAAAATTTAATTCCGTATCATCACAAAAATTCATTTATGACGTGTTAGTTTCTTTCACCATAGCACCTTTTAATAAAATTAGTATCTAAGCTCTATTAGATCATTCATTATTTTCCTTTTCTTTAAGCCAAATGGGCACTTATTTTATTTTCTCTTATGATATATGAAAACTCTTAACTAAATATGTCAGAAACTAATTTAAATCATTCTTATAAAAGTTCCTAATTTGTTACTTGATTGTATTTTTTCTTTTCTAATGACTAAATTTTTTTAATAATAATGCATAAAGTCACTTAATTCTGGAAACTCGCTACTAACTCAGACAAAAGAAATTATCGAAGATCCCACTATCCTTTGTTTTATAATTAAATGGAAAAATAAAACTTATTAATTACTTCAAGCCCTTCCAACGTCTTGCCTCAGGGCCAGCATCTCATTACATCAAAAAACATTTTCTATTGCTTATTTCCATATTTTTGATTGATTCATCTTTAAAATAGTGTAAAGAATGCCTTCAAGCAATTACCATAGAGCAAAAAAATTTCCGAAAAAAAAAACAATCCTTGTGAATCATTGTTTGAAAAACATTTCTTTCACCGTGGACAATTTCGCTCTTTTGTTACACCTCTAAAGTACGAGAAAAGCAACGTAGGAGTTTGTAAAGTCTTTCGATTTTTATAGAAATATTTGATTTTGAAATCAAAAAAAGATTTGGAAGAGCACGTCATTCCTCTAGAAATGTAAAATGTTTGAGAAGTAAATTTTATGAACAAACTTTAAGCGTTTATTTTGCTCATGAATTCATCATCCTTGTCAAATAAATTGCAGGTGTTTTTTTTTATGTCATTCACCAGGATATGAAAATTTATTGGAAAATGAAGATAGTTATGTCAATATAATCAAAAGTACTTTAAAAATGTGTAATAAATATCTAATAAAAAACTACAGATCTTTGCAGTGTTTTATTTTCATATTCAGTGTTTTTAATAGATCTGAACCTGTAAAAGTTCATTCATTAATTCTCTGATATCGAACAAAACTTTCTTTAAGACCTGATGCTAGAACTTTTTGCTATGCTTGAATATATTTTAAAAACGTGTTATTGAAAATTATTCAAATTCTAAGTTTTTCTTAAAGTATCTATCATTTATTAATGCAAAATTGTTTTAGACTGCCTCTTCGTACCACAAAGCAAAAATGCCAAGCTAAAATTTAATATTTTGTTCTTGAATCTAACATGAAGAATTAATAATTAATCCATTGCCAAAATTTAAAATCTAGATTATTTTTTTAAAAATCAAACTTCTTTTGCTAATATCGAAGCTGACATCATCCTTCCATTATAAAATCTAACTGTTCTATCTCGGATTCAGAAACACTCCACGCTTTGGCGCGTCAAAAGCCGTTTATTCCATCGAAAAGCGGGTGAGAGGAGTAATAAAAGAAGGAGATAGTTACAGTTAGCGATAGGGCGAATGTAGGTTATTCGGAATTAGGAAACGTAATCACCGTTCATCTTTCTGTACATCACCCCTCAGCGAAGTACAAACGTCGAAAAGTGCTAGTCTCGGAATCCTGAAACGAACAGTAATATGCATTTTCCCACATTCTACATTTTCTTATCTTACTTGATGTACCTTCTCTGCGTTTTTTTTCTTTTGTTCAACTTCATCCAGTTTTAATCTGTTAATTTTAATGAAAGACCATCACCAATTTCATAATTATGGATGTTTTGGTTGATAAATAATAATTTAAATAAAATAAAGTTATGAAGATAAATAATTGAAGATGGTGAAAGAAATAAAACGACATTTAAGTATCAACAATTTGCATTTCCTTCGCATATGTAATAAATATAGAAGCTGAACAAAATTAATCAAAATAAGTTAACGGAAACACCAAGCACTGGTAATTTCAACAGGAATCAACAGTTTCTCTTTTTCATTTTTATGACTACTATTAGGAATGATATCAAATGGTGTCGTAATTCCCATTTTGCAAAAGAAATGACTTGAGTATAGTGTATTATATTTGTTGCCACTCACCATTAAGTTTTGTATTTCCTGTTTTTTTTTATTCTACTCTTAGCTTATTCCAACTTGGAATCTGGCAACTTCATTTTAGTTTAGATTACGGAAAAATTGGAATAAGAATGGTTCTTTTGATGTGATTACGTTAACTTATGCTTTTTAATAGTATTTATATAAGTTTTCATCAATATTATGTACGTATTTTATGCAGAATAACTTTCTCTACTGTAAATAGCCTCATTATCCCTGTGTCGTGTTGTGAAAATAAATATATTTAAAACGAAAGGAGAGTTGGCATTGAGTCATAACAAAATTGGTGTCCGTGACAGGACAAATAGTACTCTGCATTACGTTGTGAGATAGAAGTAAATTTATATATGAATTGGATATTACTTCCGATTACTGAATTGGAAGGTAATTAATTCATGGATCTTTTTCTCAATTATTCTGAGTTGTTTATTCAAAGTGGTTCTTATTTTATTTCATTGTTAATTATTGTAAGTGAACTATTTTCAAATTGAAGATATTTATGTCGAGTATATATGTTCAGATTCATTCACATTTAAAATAAATAAAATGACTCAAAAGGCAGAACAAGCAGAGATTGAGGCTAAATTAAAGGCTGAATTAAAGGTTGAAAATAAATTAAGAAATAAAAGAACGAATTTAAGACGTCTTTTTACTGTATCGGCAAACACGTTCGATGATATTCATCATAAGATTGAAAAAGTAAAGGACATTCACGTTCAATATAACAAAGTTGTCGAGAAAGCTGAGCGTTTATTTAAAGTTCTTGATGAAATTAAAGAATGTATTATTTTTACTGATGAAGAATATGATACGACGGAATCATACAGAGACAGATTTACCGAAATAAGAGTTGTTTATGGAAAACAATATATACAAGGTGAAAGTAGCTCTGTATTTTCCAGTAAATACTCACATGACAATTTAAAATTGCCAAAATTACGTATGAAAGAGTATGATCTAATACCTAGAACCTGGGTTCCGTTTTGGGGACAATTTTGTCGTTTTGATAAAGATGAGAATATAAGAGAAGAAGAAAAGTTTCAATATTTATTATCTTCGTTAAAACCAAAAACAAAGGGTCGTGATATTGTGGAAAGTTACCCACCGTCTAAGGACAATTATGCGAAAGTTATAAAGCATTTGAAGTCCAGATTTGGGAGGAAGGATTTACTGATTGAAGTTTACATTCGAGATTTATTAGCATTAGTCAACAGTAAATCGAATATCAAGTTAAATTATTTATTTGTACGATAAACTTGGTTCATATTTACGTGCATTAGAGACATTAGGTGTGACAACGTCTAATTATGCAGCAATGTTGTATCCAGTTGTTGAATCTTGTCTCCCAACAGAAATCTTAAAAGCATTGGATAGATATAGGCTGAATAGAGAAGACAAAGAAGATGATCCGATTGTCTCGAAGGATAAAGTCCTAGAAAATCTTATGACTTTTTTACGTCATGAAGTAGAAGGCGAAGAACATCATTTTCTAGCAGAAACTTTATTTGGCGATGGTATGAAACGGAAAGAATCTTATAAACCACCACTAAGAGATGAATCCACTGCTGCTGCTCTAATTGCGAATACATCCGTTGGAAGAAATCAGTGTATTTTCTGTGAGCGTGCTCATGCAAGTCAAGACTGCCAGAAAATCTCCAACTTGGCTTATGAAGACAGAAAGGGACAAGTTATGCACAAGAGATACTGCCTCGTTTGCCTTAAGCCTGGTTATATGGCAAAAAGGTGCCATAGTTCCGTTAAATGTTTGATTTGTGGACGAAAGCATTATGCTTTACTCTGTCCAGATTTACGAAAGGATAAAATTTCCTCGGAGAGTAGAGAAGTTGATGAGGAGAAACATTCCACGGAAACTTTGTTAACAAATCTTCCCTCAGAACGTAAAATTTATCTAAAAACTATCACTGTCAGACTACGACATAAAAACAAAGAAGTCTGTGTTCGCGCATTGATGGATGATGGATCCCATCGTTCTTATATTGAAAAGAGTTTAGTTGCAGAGTTGAATCTTTCTCCTTCCGGAACGGAAGTGCTTTCTCAAGGATTGTTTGGAGGCGGAATTTCTCCTTCTATGGAGTATGGGAGATTCACAGTAACTGTTGAAAGCTTGGATCGTAAATATTCGACTTTAATGTCTCTTCTTGATCAACCAAAAATTTGCTCAACTTTACCAAGGATAAGTGATAGAAATTTAATTGCCGAACTTGCTTTTCGAGGGATTAAACTGACTGATGTTGGACAAGATACGCCACCCATAAGAGTTCTTCTGGGAGCAGATGTGCTTGGAAGAATATTGACCGGAAGAATAGAGATACTTACGTCCGGAATATCGGCCATAGAGACTTTATTGGGTTGGACCATTTTAGGATTAGGGAAGAAAAAACAATCTGTTAACATGGTTACACTAGCTCTGCAAAATATCGAGCTTCCAAAGATTTGGGATTTAGAAGTTTTGGGAATTAAAGATCCCATTGAAAGGAAAAATAAGTCAATTCTGGCAGAAGAAACTCTGCTTCATTTCAAGGAAACTGTAAAATTAAAAGATCTACGATATGAAGTAGCATTACCTTGGTTGTCTAGTCACCCACCAGTGTACAATATGCATGATGTGGCTGAATCTAGACTACGTTCAGTTACAAAACGTCTAGTGAAAGAAGATATCTATAAAGTTTACGATGATGTTTTGAGACAATGGCAAAGGGAAGGTATAATAGAAGCTATCGCAGAGAATGAAATTTCAAACCCAGTTCATTATCTTCCTCATAGACCCGTCATCAAATTAGCAAGCCTGATTACTAAAGTTCGTCCAGTTTTTGACGCATCCTTCAAACAACCAGGATATGCTTCTCTAAATGAATGTTTGTGTTGGACCTAGCCTCTCAGAACAGATTCATCCTCTTCTCTTAAGGTTTCACACTAATAACTTCGGAGTGATTGCTGACATTAAGCAGACTTTTTTACAATTAAGTGTCAGAGCAGAGGATCGTGATTTTTTGAGATTTTTGAGGTGGGATTCCAAAGATAGTTCGAAATTTTAATTTTTCAGGCATTGTAGAGTTGTCTTCGGAGTTGCATCAAGCCCTTTTCTTTTGAATGCTAACATTCGTCATCACTTGGATTCAACTGAATTCCAAAATAAGTCTATTCAACCGACATTCCAGAAACTTAAACGAGGATTTTATGTGGACAATTTAACAGTCAGTGTTGAAAAAAAAGAATTATTACGGTTCAAGGAACAAACCATGCAAATAATGAATGCAGCGTCCTTTGAATTATGGAGTTGGGCTCACACAGGAATTAAACATCTAGAAAGTCAAAATGTGCTCCGACTTAAATGGGATACCGAGACCGATGAGCTCTACTGTGTTCATCCTGAAGCTGATATGGGAATAAGTGATACTATTTCTAAGAGGAAATTACTTTCAATTGTAAATAATATATATGATCCTATTGGTGTCACCTCACTTGCGACGTTATTACCAAAATTATTGTTGCAAGAAATCTGGCGTAATAAATTGGACTGGAACGAGGAGTTAACACCTGATATGCAAAAACGGTATCAACGATGGGCTAAACATTTAGATCTTATTGAAAGATGTAGAATTCCACGCAAGCTATTTTATGGAAGTTTCGAAAAGGCTACCTTGCACATATTTACGAATGCTTCTGCTCATGGGTATGTGTGTTGTGCTTTTTTACGGTGTGAAGAAGAGGGAGAAGTGAAAATCTCATTGGTTTCCGTAAAAGCTAGAGTAGCACCTGTACAGAGACCTACAATTCCCGGATTGGAACTATTAGGAGCAGCCATTGGAGCTAGAATTGCGTCAACAATTAATGAAGCGCTTGACTTATCTTTGGAGACATATTTTTGGACGGATTCTATGGTAGTTCTGAGATGGATTACTAACTCATAACCATGGAATACATTTATGGGTAACAGAGTAAAAGAAATAAGAGAACTCGCAAATGTTGAAGATTGGAGATTTGTTCCTGGAGATGTCAATCCTGCAGATATACCTTCAAGACCATTCGATTGGTTTGAACTTTTACGAAGCCAGTGGTGGGAGGGTCCAAAATGGCTCAACGAATCTCCGAGTTTTGGCCCTATGCTGAAATAACTCTACCAGAAGAGGCATTAGAAGAAATACGAAAGTCTGTTGCTGTAAATCTTAATATCAATACCAAAGAATGTCTTGGAAGTAGATTTTTATACTTTTCCAGTTATCCAAGAATTATCCGAGTGACAGCTTGGATATTGAGATTTTGTCGGAACATAAGAGTGAATTCAGACAAGCAGACAAAAGAGCTGACATACGAAGAAATTCAAAGAGCCGAAGAAGCGTTGATCCGATTAATACAATCAGAATGGCCGTCTGATATTCGTGAAAAATACACACAGACAATTCAGTTCTAAGAAGAGAATAAGATTTTGAAAGTTCGTTCGAGACTTATACTTGGAGAAGATCCAGAAGATTTTGTACGATCTATAGGTTTACCAGATCATCCAATTGTCAGGAGACTTATTGATTATATTCATCAGAAGTTTCACCATGCTGGTGTGCAAACTACTCTGTCTCATTTACGCAAACGGTTTTGGATTCCTCGAGGCCGTAGGGTAGTCAGAGAAGTTTTAAAAAGATGCATTACATGCAAGAGATATACATCAAAGCCTGTGCTACCAGGTAGTACAGCTCCTCTTCCTGCCGACAGAATAAATCGCGTTGCTGCGTTTCAAGTGATTGGTGCTGATCTAGCAGGTTCCTTAGTCTTGACAGGAGGTCGAAAGGCTTGGATTGTGATATTTACGTGAGCAGTTTATCGTGGTATTCACTTGGAATTAGTAACCTCTCTGTCAACTGAAGCTTTCATGCAAGCTTTAAGAAGATTTTTTGTTAGAAGAGGACGTTGCTCAGTGATATACACTGATAACGGCATAAATTTTTGGGGAACATCAAGAGCGTTCAACTCACTCAATTGGCAAGAAATAACAGCTGAATGTGCCATAGAGAAGATTAAATGGCACTTCAATCCTCCTACTACACCATGGTATGGAGGTTGGTGGGAGAGAATGATACGAACCATCAAACAACTTTTAAGGAAATTTCTTGGTCGTGCTTCTGTATCTTGCGAAGAAATGCTGACTTTGCTATGTGAGTGTGAGAGCATAGTCAATGGACGTCCACTTACTTACATATATGATGATCCTAATGAATTGAAGGCTATCAAACCATCAGACTTCATCCAAGACATTAAAGGCACTGAAGTTTTGGACTTGGACATTGTAAATACTAAGCATTTACGTAAGCGTATACGTTATCTTCAAAATCTGCCCTATCAATTACGTCAACGGTTCCAAAAAGAATATTTATCAGAGCTTATTTGGAATCCACAGTTAGCTCCCAAGCGATGTAACTTATCAGTAGAAGATATTGTTCTCGTGGGCTCGGACAATGTTAAACGGTTAAACTGGCCTTTGCGACGCGTCATCGAAATGTTTCAAGGAAAGGACAACATCGAACGAGTCGTCAAATTGCGCGTGTCTAATGGAGAAATTATCCGACCTATTCAGTGAATTTATCCCTTAGAATTGAGCTCTTCTGAGATTTTCGAGGATGTACCTGCAATAGTTGAAAGTGCTCCCGACACCTCTTATAGTGCTAAACAGTGTTCTACTTCAAATGACCAATCTTTTCAATCTGAAGATATTTCTAAAGAACAAGAAGAAACTCTGAAGAAAACACGACTTAGTCGTCAAATTGTCCCTCCGAAAAGATTGGACTTATACGCTGAGCTTCAACTTTAATCTCAGTACATTTATATAATCTGTTTAGTATTTTAGTTTATTCATTAACAATTATTAATTAAGATTTCTGTAGAATTTACTTGTGTTGCATCTAATTTATATTTTGTTTTGTATTGCTTTAAGCAAGTTATGCCCGCAATACAAAAGGTGGGAGGATGTTGCCACTCACCATTAAGTTTTGTATTTCCTGTTTCTTTAATTCTACTCTTAGCTTATTCCAACTTGGAATCTGGCAACTTCTTTTTAGTTTAGGTTACAGAAAAATTGTAATAAGAATTGTTCTTTTGATGTGATTACGTTAACTTACGCTTTTTAATAGTATTTATATAAGTTTTCATCAATATTATGTACGTATTCTATGCAGAATAACTTTCTCTACTGTAAATAGCCTCATTATCTCTGTGTCGTGTTGTGAAAATAAATATATTTAAAACGAAAGGAGAGTTTGCATTGAGTCATAAAAATATTCTTATGAAATGTATTTTTCATGAAGACACTTTAACATAATTGTCATTCAGACATAAAAATAGAATGAATTCATAAAATTAAAATGAATTATTTTAATTGGGAAAAACATTTATGTGAATTATTTTTTCATTTCAAATTTCCTAAACTTTTGAAATCGTGCCATTGCTTTTAAAAATAACAACATCCGCTGATCGCATTCCACGTACTCTTAACACTGAATCAATCGTATTTTAGTTGTATGTGCAATTATTATTATTTGATCAGCTGATTGATGATTATAATTTGATAAGCTGATTGATGTTTATTATTTGATTTGCTATAAAACGATTCTTGCAAGCTTCTTTAAGCAGGATATTGCTTAGATTTTACCATAAGCGTAAAACAAAATTGTGCATTGTTTACTGCAAAGTGTAATTGCAGTAAAGGTTTACTCATTGAAACTATTTGATCATTTCTTTTTAATCCATCTCTTAAATTCAATGTAAAAAGATATTCGGAATCGTAATTTTCATTTTCACGATAGATTGAGGAACCTGAACAATGCAAACCGAATCTCCAATCATTTACTTGGCTCATTTAAGCGTAAATTTCAGTTTCGCATTAAAAGCCTGGCGAGGATTAATTAAAGTGAGTCTCGACATCGTGGCTGGTCTGAGCTAAATGTTACCTATTCAAGCCATTGCTGTTATCAAATGAATAGACAGCGAAAATGAGAGAATAATCACAAGCGCACCACCCCAATCGCAATCACTTGAGTGCGTACTTCAAGTCCTGATAGAGACCTTCAGCTGATTGGGGACTCGACGAAATGGATGAATTTGGAAGAATCAGAGGAAGTTTAACAAATTGTTGAAATATCAGAACTTGATTAAACCAGGCTCTTATTATCAACTGTAACTTATTATCTTTAAAATAGAACTGAATTAATAAAATCGATTTGTCTTCGCTTATACATGCAAATCTTGTGGTTGAGTTTTCATTTTGTACAAAAGATTTTAGTTTATCAGAGAAAAAAATTCAAACAAGATATTATTAGTGTATCTTTTTGGTGTTTAAAATAAATGCAAAAATTTTCAATCTTGCATCGTTTTTTTATAGAGAATTATTTTATTCTTCTAGCAAAAAAGTGACGCTTTTAATTTCTTATCTTGAAATCAGGCAGATTAGAGAAAAATTTAGACAAGATATTAGTCTTATATCTTTTTGGTGTTTAAGAAAAGTTTAAGATTTTTCCATTTTTAAGGTTTTTTTTTAAAGAGAATTATTTTATTCCTCAAGTAACAAAATAAGGTTTTTAGTTCCTTATCTTGAGATCAGACAGAGTAGAGGATATATCTAGACAAGATATTACGCATGTATCTTTTTGGTGTTTAAAAAGGATGTAAAATTTTTCCATTTTGAAGGTTTTATAGGGAATTATTTTATTCATTAAGTAACATAATAACGTTTTTAGTTTCTTTTCTTGAGACCAGACAGAATATCTGAAATGCAAGGGAAATTTTCGCCCTTAACTTATATTGTTGAGGAGAAATCTGCTGTACAGCCGATAGAAATTTGCACTCTTATTTCAGCCCGTAGTACAAGAAAATTCCTTTTGACTATGCAAAAGTACACGCACATGCTTTGAGTATATTTCGGAGATTTATTCATTTTAATTTGGAGTATGTCAAATTTCCATAAAAATTATCTGTCAATTAACCCGTAACTGGAGGCATGAATTTCCTTATGCCGCCAGAGACATGGAGTCAAAATGACACCATTATTCTTTTTCTTTTTTTTTCTTTTGTAAACAACATTGGGATTTATTTTGGAAACACAATACATTCTGAAAATCATATATTTACCAAAAATATTAAAAATAATGTTAGAATTTAAAGAATAAAAATGAAGAATACAATATTTTAACATATTATTTTTAAAATATGTCTTTATTCTTTCTGTATTATTCAAATTAAAAGCAGTTTCAGAGACATGGAGTCAATGACTCCATAAATAATAACAAAAACTTTGAAAAAGAATAATTCGGTTATACGCACATGTTAACACTTAGACTTTTGCCAATATACTGCTGAAAGAACAACTTGAAGGTGCTGAGGAGTTTATTGCATTCAAGGACAAAATACCATGTAATAATCAGAGCTAATGAACAACACGGAGTCATTTTGACTCCCGTCTCCAGTTACGGGTTAAGCTACAACTTAAGTTGCTATATTTCGTCTTTTTTTAATACCCATTCTAAACCTCCAAACATTTGCACTTTTAATTCAAAACTATATGTGCTAATAAATAACATTAATTGAATGATAATCTTTGTAAGGAGCTAATTATTAGCTAACTAAAAAGTTTGAAAGAAATTTAGAGATTGTTTAACGTCAGCGTCTGTTTCAGTTTTAGCGTCTACTTGATCATGCAATTTGTAACGAGATATTTCAAAGGTTGATTAGTAATGAACTTCCTAGGGGGATTGCAAAGTTTCTTTTCAATGCCCTTTACATAAAATTTTGCTAAATGATGAAGGTCAAAAAGCCATTAGCAACCCGTTCTTCATGATGTCAACTAATCCAATATACTTCAGATCAAGTAAGTCTCTCAAGGACATTTTACTGCCTCAGTATTTAAGTAAAGAAAGCTCTCACATATCCTTAAATCTTACAGAAGCAAGACTAAAAAACCAAAACCCATAGCTCCCTATTGTATTAATGTATTATTATTTTGAAGAAATAGGATAGTTATTAATATCAAATATACAATTTTCCACAAAAGATATTACATCACACCGCCTATAACTATGTTTTTGGGGCCAAAAGTCTTCCTTCCTGTTTGAATGGAAGGATGTGGATTTAATTTCAAATAAAAAGATAAATAATAAAAAGAAAGTACAAAATGAAAAATGCATATACAAAACTCATAAAAAATAAATGATTCAAAAGCATAACAATGATGTTAAAAGAACCTGTGAAGAAATTTTAAAAAAATATCTAATAAGGTAAAAATAAATTTAAAAACCATCTTCGTTGCTGGGTCAGTTTAAAAGGAATTGTGTTCTTTGGCATTCCTCCAAAAGAAGGTCGCTTTAGAGGAAATGCATTAAAAATTGACGTTTGATTCTTGATAAATTAGTTTTATGTTTTTCAGTTAGTGTCAGTTAGTGTTTTTCAGTTCAGTCAGTTTTATTTTTCATTTTATTATTCATTTTATTTGAGCATTGGATAACCTTTTCCACCACAGAAGCAGTTATCGTTTTTACGGAGATTGAAACTGAAGAAGGTATGAAGGATCATGTCCTGAAAGAAACATAATTTCTTCTCTGCTCCCACTTATTGGTTTATTTGAAACCTTGAATAATGTTTCTATCAGTTTCTCTTCTGTCGCACTTCCCTTGCCAGATGTTTAAAACAGCTATCTTCATTTGAGATTTCATATAGACTAAGGAGAAAGAAAGGAATACCTCTAATTATGGCTTGTTTCTCTAGTTGGAATGCACAATTATTGCTCAAGTACTTGACATGGGCTTTGAGCCCTCCTATATGTATACGTTTATTGAGATGCAGCAGAGATTAAATTTCTCTCAAACTGGAGGCATATAGCTCTAAATATAGCAACTATGCAAAGACGTTTCAAACTCCAAAATTTAATGTTGACCTGATTGATCCTCCATTCTCAGAAAGGACCTTATCTGATCAAAAAAAGATTAAGCCAAGTTTTAGTCACCAATTAATCTTCCATTTATTTCTGTTAATTACAGATAGTATTAGTACGTAACTTATTTTACGTCTCCAAGAGAGGACATTGATATATGTATAAATTTTTATTAAGAATGAGAGATGTTCTGCTGTGGTTTTTATCTTTATTAAGAAATTGTACTGAGACTATTTTGTGGCTAATAAAAATAAAAATTTCAAGAACAAGGACATATCCACTTTTTATAACAAAAATTAGTAATATAAAGATCATGCAAGTGTATCTATATGATATTGTAAAATAATCCTATGTGTAATTATAGAATAGTGAAAAATTGAAGTATAACTGGAGAGTATTTGTATCTTTTAATGACATAAAGGTCCACATTACTAGAAAATATAAGATCACAATTTCAAGCAAGATCAAAAATGACAATCTATTTTCTGCGAAACTTTATTAAAGAGTAATGATATCTCATTCTTGAACTCGAACATTAAAGAACATTAGATGTCGGAAAATATCCAATTATAAGCTAATATGTTTCGTAAAGCCGAAAAAAATTCTCCTAATAGCTGATAAATACATTATTCAGACCTAAATTAGTTCAGAATGTATTCCTTTGAAGGAATCTATTTGATTGGAATTCGGAGATACTTACACTTTTTAGCAACAGACACCAGCTTTAATCTGTGCTCCTCCCTCTCTTTTACATTAAATTCCCTCCATCTCCAAACATTTGCCGCCAACGAGCGACTTATTAAGGTTTTATATTTGTAATTACAAGGCACATTCTCATCTTGAAGTTTACTGAGCCGTTAATGGATGTCAAAACCAAAGCCACTGCCAGCTAATTATGGGAATTGTGTTTTCTATTTCTTGGTCAAAATAAGACTTAATCAACAAAGCTGCTGCATAAAATACAAAGCAAATGACTGAATACAAGGCGAATTACAAGAGAAAGGAATTTCGAGAATTGCAAGTGTTAATTGATTGAATTTCATTTAGTTGAGTAGCTTCGAACCGAATGAAGAAATAAAGCCACTAACAAACTTATCGAGTTCATGTATTTCCCACAATAAATTTTATCATGACGATACTTTAATGCGAATTAAAGGCTGTTTCTTTTTTGCTGGGAGTAGGTAAAAGTGGAGGTTCAGAAAAGCGACGTCTGTTAACGGGTTATGATTATGTTTAGCTCTTTTTTTTTTGGATTTATAGAATTGTAAAGTAGCTTCACGTCCACGAAACACTATTTAAAATACTTCAGTTAGTGTAAGTAAATTAACGAAATAATTTCTGCTTCTTAGTGGCTTTCAAATCAATTTCATAATCTTCTCTGAAAAATAAAAATGGATAAATTTTGATGCCATCCCATCTTTATTTTTTTTATTTTTGTAAGTATATTAAATTATTATCTAAGAAGCATAACTTCTTATTATATTTAGTTTTTCTAGCTCATCACATTTCGTTATCCCTGTGGAAATTAAATTAGAATTTTGCACTAAGTTTCAGCTATTTTTCGGAAAATAATTTTAAAAATATCTTGTAAAAAGCAATTGCATTTATAACTTATTGAATTTCTTATAAGCTGATGTTTTTATTATGTTCCTATACCACACATAATAATAAAAATAATATTAAAAGATCAATAATTTGGAAGAAATACAAGATGTTCACAAAATAGCTTTTCGTGATTGGAGGTTTCTGTAGCAGGAAAAAAGGGCCAGAAATTGCCAATGCAATATTTTGTGAACAGGAAAAGTGAATACATTGAAAATGTTGCACGTGGATCAGTAAACCCTAATGCTGATTTATAAAATAATATTTTCTGTAAATTTCATAATGAATTTCTTTCATTTCTGATATGTGTTAATAATCGAACATAAAAAAAATTACATTAAATGTTTCCTGCACTTTGTCTACTTTCCAACAGAGACAAAACCTTATTTATCGGGTAACTTTTGTTATTAAAATTTTTGCTTATGCAACTCATCTCCCTGTGCCTTCTAAGATCCTGAATATCACAACTTATTTTATTTCGTTTATCAGGTTTTAAAAGCAGATGCTTCCAAACAGGAAAAATTATTTTATGTTATAGAATCAGTGTACCAATGTTCTAGAATCAGTATACAGAATTTCGCGCTGAAGATATCTCCATTTAGATATTTTTAGTTGGCTCTTGTAATAAAAGGAATTTCTGAAAATCTTCTCAGTGATTTCAGTCTGAGTTCTCAGCTGCTGTTCAAACATGATAAGCATACTTTAAAAATTTAAATGATATCTTAATAAAAAAATTATTTGAGTTGAAGAAAAATTTCTACTTAATTTTACTTTCAGACATTGATTTTTAAAGTCGACTTAGAACTTGATCAATATTAAATTACATTTTATAAAGATAAGCGAATGAAATGTCTAGATATAATATGGACCATGAAAGGAAAACTCTTCTCAGTTTATTTTGTTCTAATATGCCATTTTTCGAATACGAGAGAATTTCCTTCGGGCATTTTATGAAAGATATCTGACATAAAAGCAGAAAGCAAGTATTTAAGAAATACAAAATTATTTGAAATTGCTGACAAATTAAATAATTATGACATACTTTTGTAAATGTATTTGTGATTCTTATATTAACAGTTATAATAATAAATTTCTGGATTAAAGTGTTATTTTTTTAATTAGTATTATGTTCACTAGACAGTAAAATTAAAAAAATAAATATTTTATCATCATCATTTTATGACTAAATTCATTAAAATAAAATTCCAAAACCTCTGAGTATAGCTCTGTAATAACTCTAAAACTAAAAACACTGAAATAAAATAATAAAAGCGTTTAAATTTTTAAAAAATCTTTCATAACTTGAATATGCTCATTTTCAACTAGAAGGAAAAATAAGAAATATTATCGCAAGTTAATAGTGCTGCAACAGTATGTATTTTTCCAAATTTGATTTTAAAGGTGTCTTTCAACAATCATGTTCATGTATTCTCAACAGCGGCCACGTGGGATCAAAGCATTTTCGCTGATGAAGAATATAAATCAACGGAAGAAAGTTGCGAGTTCTCTCGAATGGAAAATGAGAAATATTATCATAAGTTAATAGTGTTGCAACAATGTTTTGTTTGTTTTTCTTCTCAAATTTGATTTTAAAGCAGTCTTTCATTTTCAGATATTTTTCATGTATGCTCAACAACGACCAAGTGGGATTAAACTATTTGCACTGATGAATATAAATCGAGGGAAGAAAGTTGTGAGTTCTTTCCTCAAACTGTGCTTCTAACCTGAATTTTCAAAAACTCTGTGCCTTAGCAATGAATTTCTAGTATCTGTCTGGCTGCTTCCGAGTTATTTGCTTGTTTTCATACAAGTGAAACACAAATGTAGACTACTTTCACCTAAATACAAATGTAGACTAGTTACTCCTCCATATGAAAAGTTTTAACGATGAAATTACCATCATCGTATATTCTTCATCGTATATTTTTTACTGGGACAACGGAAATTAGACAAATAATACAGGACAGAAATGGAATGATGACCATATTAATAATAAAACAAATATTCTAATACCATATTAATTAAATTATTATGTATAGTTTTTAGGTGTTTCTTTCCTTTTAAAGTTTCAGTGTAAGGCAACGCATTCGTTAACTAATTTGATAAACGAAAGCATTCTTTCTAAGTTTAATATAGAATATCTCAGATCTTATCAAAACTTGAACCTTAATTTCAGATTATCTTAATTTTAATAACAACTGACCATTTGCTGTGAACCAATCACACTTACTACTAGATAAGTAACTGGAATAGCGGTTGTCGAGGAAACATGAGAACTCCCTATAACACATATTTGCTGATGTTAGCATCGTTGTCTCCCTCAGATTAACCATGCTGTGTGATTAGGAATTGTAGTATCGGACCAAAAGTTCAATACCGGTATTCGGTATTTTTTAGATCTTAATACCGGGATACCGGTTTTAACACCGGTATTAGAAATTTTAGGAAAAGAAAGAAAACATGGCTGTTTCTTTGTTTTATTTACCAGTTTCATTAGAGAATGTAAATATCACAAAAATAATTTGTAACTTATAAATTATAACAGTATATAATGAATCACAAAAAAAGTAAAGGAACATCTTCTTTATTTAAATCACAAAAAAGTGTTGTTGTTGTTTCTGATTCAAGGTGTATAGCTGAACTATACCACCTCCATGAAACCAAAGATCTCTAAAAAGTCCAAAAACAATAACGGATCCCTTAAAATATCAAATACCGTAAAATTTAAACATTTAAGAATATGATTGGGGGAGGCTTGATCTGCCTTGCACCAAGGACATTCATCAAAGATCCTCCGTCCGTGTTGGAAGGTGAGGGATTTGGTGTGTCCACTTAAAAAACGAGAGAGAGCCGTTTGCTGTTTTCTAGAGATATTCAGACGGTGACACCAACCGGGACTCTTACCAAAATACCAAGGGTGAGCAGGTGGGACTCCAAAGTGCACTCGACTCCATCTTTTTGATAGAGTAGATTTCAGAATAAGTTAGTGTTGCATCACCATGAAATATGTCAACTGAGTCAGTCTTAGCTAAATTATCCGCCATCTCATTACCATTTAAACCAACATGTGAGGGGACCCACTTAAAGTGTATAGAGTGTTCAGTGGAGAGCCTGGCAATAATAATGTTTAGATAAACAATAAAGTGTTAACATCACTATTCAGTCTGTGGTACTATTACAAAGTCTTGAAATGTGATCTTAAAAGCATAATGCATCAATTGTACTGTCATTAAGCCTTTAATGTAATTTTGTGCAAAAATTATAAGCTGTCGAAAACGCTCTTTCGGCATATACGATAGCTGGTGGTACTGTTAGCAATTTGCGATATACTTTTTCCAAATATTTACCTATAAATCCCTCATCTTGAAATAAATCGATTACTCGTTGGATGGTTTTGGATATAGCTGATTTATGTATTGTATTTTGGTTTGTCGAATTTTTTATAGCTTATTTTACTTTTTGTTCAAGAGACAATTCCTTTCACATTAGTGCCATCATAATCTCCGATAACTGTACCGAATTCTTCTGAATGTGGATAGGTCTGTGGGTAAAAAAATTTGGTAAAAAGAAAATTTACTATAAACTTGATCAGATTTGAATTGGTTAGTCTCTTTTCTTCTTTTTCATTTTAAAAGTCATTATAATTATGTAAATACCGTAAGACATTTTCTATTTCGGTATGCCTTTCTTCTGTGCGATTTTTCAATGTAATATATAATTCTTCAGATAGTGACTGCAACATGAAATTTATGGTTGCATTAGCTGTTAATAAATTAGAATCTCTCCGACATAATGCCTCAACAGCCATTTTTAATATTAAATTTATATTAAGTTATAACAACCTGTTCTGGATATTAAATCGAATTCACTATCTGAAAAATTAATTTGCTGTTTTAAGTCGATTATCGCTTTTTGCATTAGATTTCTCAGTTTCAAAAATCGTTCCACCATTAGAAGTAAACTGTTCCAACTGTTTTAGAATCTCTTCCTAAACATCTCCTTTCATCTTTCCTCTCACTCCTATTTTGTCAAAGTAAACCCATACTAACGCATGCGCAAAAAGTGGAGGGTTTTACAATCCATTGTCATACAGTATTTTATCACTTCTCTTGATTGTACGATGCCACTTTGTAATCACAGTCTAATTAATTTCGTCAGTTAGGGAGACATAAAAACAAAAACGTATACTATCTTGCTATGTTGGCGATCCCTGAACAATTTAAACAATTACAAGAAAATTTAAAAAATTTCTAGTAAATACCGAAATATCGGTATTTAAACTTGTGAATATCGGTATTATAAAATTGTACAAATGGCTCAAAATACCGGTATTCGGTATCTCGGTACACCGGTATTGCAATCCCTATGTGTGACCTAAAGCCAGTAGCGAGAGTCTCAACTCATGATCAACATGTCCGTTAACAGTTTGTACATCCGCTTGCATCCGCTTGTACAACAATTTGTACATCCGCTTGTACAACAATTTGTAAACAGTAGATAGCCGTGATGTAGATAGTGAAGCGTGTGATGTGATCCCAAAAGTGTTTGAATTGCGATTTTTTGACTTTTTGGCAAAGCACGCACATTTGAATATTTGCAGTTGCTGTTCTCTGCGAATATTTGCTATCATAACATTTTTTTTCTGTTGAATTATTTATCTATTTCTTCAATTTTTTCTTTATAAGCATTCCCTAAAACAGTTTAAAGAAAATGGTTTCTTTTTTTAGTAAAATTATTGTTTTCGGTGTTTTTACTGTCAAAATCGATAAATATAATATTAACGTTCCTTAAACATGTTTTGTAATGTCATAAATGACGATATTAATGATAAATAATACTCAACGATAGCTGCCGATAAACCAAATATATATTCTTTTTAAGTCAAAACTCGCTTTACTTTTCTTTTGCTTGATTTTGGTTTCAGTGCAGTATTTCTATGTTCTCTGATATGTACAAGCTTATAAACTAGTCCATCTTTTTTTTAATTTTATATTCCCCAAAAACTTTAAACTTTCGAAAAGGATTCAGTCTTTAACACGTTGACTGCCTCACTTAACTGCGATTCATTTATGCTATCTAATTGTATCAAACTATCTATCTAATTAGTTGATCCCTTCTCTACTTCAGTTGAGAGATAGCTAAGAACGGGTCATCTAATTAGATAGATGGTCCGAATACTAGACGTAAGTCGTGGCAGTGAACGAGTGAATAATTTTTCTTATTTCATAAAAATAGGTCATGAAAGTCTTCAAAGGAGTCTGTTAATATGATATGACAATCACATGATTAATGCTCAAGTAATATTTTACATTTAACTCTACATTGTTTTAAGATAGTATAGATTGTAAGTCTGTTTTTCAAAATGTATAATAAATTCCAGCATTGAATAGGCATCGCATATCCCACATGTATAAAGAGAGCATGAATTAATGACCATTACCATAGAACTTAATGAAAGGATTTGAGCCGTTTCACAGTTTAAATAGCTTAACAAATCCTAACTTAAACAACTATTTTAGATTCTCAGTTTGATTATATTTAGAAAAATGATTTTTAAAATTCACATTTACAAATAAAACCACATTTCGTTATGAGTATAAGGAGAAGGAATAGAAAGGCTAATTTAAGTGCATTTGTTTCTTACAAAAATAGAAATATTTTAATCTTTATTACAATTCATTTTTTTTCAACTGGAACATAGCTGTTTCAGAGAATTTGAAATGCTTATATCCCTTCAATCTATTCAAAGAAATAAAACGAACCATATTTTATAACAAAAACAAATTAATTTATATTTGAACTTCTTTATACCAAATTTATTTTTCACTTCTCAAATGATGTGTTTAAATTATGCTAGTGTGGAAAGAACTTTTCTGCTACGAGTCCGCTAAATCTTTAATTTCTATATAAATAGTTGCTGCTGCCGTTACAATTATTGTCGAAAATTCAAGACAATGTAAATTATAAGAAATAATTTTGTGATGTAGCAAATTTCCTCTCACAAGCTGTACAGGATGTTCTGTTAATGGACCGACCAACTCAGAGGGATGTTTGTCGGCATCAAAAGCAAAAAAACTTCAATGGTACATGGTGTGGCAAACCACTTTGAGATGGTGAAAATCGTGAAAAACGCATTTCGGGCTCTGAGTCCAGGCGGCATAATAATGCACACATGTAGACAATGATAATCCTCAAACCAGTGTACTTTTGAAATCTCAACGGAGGTTCAATATAAACATGTTGGAGCGAATATTCTCTGATTATGGATTTTCTTTTAATCTTTTATTGTTGCCCGAATGCCTGAATAAACCGGCGTACCTTAGTTTCTCTGCAATACGTCTTTCTAGAAATATTACTAGTATGTCGGCCGCAGTGTAGCGAAGTATGTGATTCATACGAAGCATTTGATGGTAACCCTGTTCATTTTTTCTGCAAAGTACATTATCATCTCGATGATACATACCGAAGAAGGTGGACTGAACGCGCAGGCCCCACCTTCTGGCCTCCACGTTCGACGGCACCAATTCATTTGACTTTTTCTACTGGAGATCACCGTCAATCACATTTCTATGCAACTTCTTTGGACGCAAACGAGGATTTATGGATCCAAAGGGGGACTGCCTTTGTTACAACACACAACAAAAGCATACCTGATATCTTTGAGCGCATCTGGAGCTCATTTCTATTTCATTGCAGACTGTGCAATGATGTCAGTGGCCCCCACTTTCAACAGCCTTTGAATTAATTAATCAAATAAATCTGATTGTCGTTATTATTGTACTTTTTCTCGCTCAAGCATGACGTCGAAACCTGCATGAATTTTTCGTGAATTTTATATTCTCAATGTGGCTTGCGACACAATGTTCCGTTGCATTTTTTATTCCTCTTAGTGTCTAATAATAAACCCTTTTAGTTTGTTTGTCCACTCACAAAACAACCTGTATATTCTTAAGCAATCAGTAATAAAAGCATTTTATGAATAACACGTATTATATTTAAAATACAATTACAAAATCCCACACCACTAAAGGTTATTTTAAAAATGCGCCAATCTTAACTCAAATGCATATTTTTTAACAAATGTAGGCTACTCGTCTGTGCCTCAAAAATGCTTCTCCAAAACTGCAAAAAGTTTTTTTTTAAATAGATTATTTTTATCCCACTCAGTTACCGAAAAAAATGAAATATATCCTTAATGCCTTTATCGTTTTTAAGGGCGAGAAGTCAAAATATACAAAAGTAAAAAAATAACCGCAAATTATAATGAATGAATTTCTGAAAAGTAAGTGACTTTTACTAGAATCCAATGAGTAATCGTCTTCATAATTTACATATTTTGAGGATTTGTTTAAGCTGAAAACGTGCGTTAAACTCTCATAACAGGAAAATAAATCGTTTTCCTGCTTCTTTTTCACTAACGCATTGTGAACAGTATGCTTCATGAATATTAACTCTAGGCTTTATATTTTTGTTTATGATGTTAAAAAAAATCAACGACGCTCTAATTGATGCTGAAAAGAAATGTCTTTTTTAAACATTCTTTATATATATATTCTTTATTTGCCAGGGGTTTTTTTTCTTGTTTGTCTGTCTTAAACTATAAGCACAAGCGATTAAAAAATAACAGAATCAATTTGATGGAGTGAATAAGTTTATAACTATCAGCTTGCAATAACTTTTAAACATAGAAAGCTACGTAAATGATTATGAATTTTTAATTATTTTCATCAACTGTTAGTTCCCAGTTTGTTATATCTAGATTTCAATTTACATTTTCTTTAATAGATGTTTGCTTGGATTTTATTAAAAACAAAATTTGAAAATAGAATCCATATTTAGACTGAATACGATTTATTAATACATTGTGAAACCATGGTAACCATGGTTTTTCGATAAAAAAATCTTTTTCGATAAAAACCATGGTATTTTATCGAAGAAGGTTAATGTCACAAAATTAATAAAAAGCATCGATTCGAAATGAGGAACAATATGCAATATAAAACACTTCTAATAAGTCTCACAAATACGTTAGAATGAAATCACAAAAATTACTTATCTTTAGAAAAATTACTTTTAATAAAACAAAAGAACAGATTCTCAGTGCAATATAAGGACGGAACATAAATATTTAGCCATTGCACTCGGATGTCTCCTCTCAGGCACCATTTCAGATGTTACATCATTTTGACGTTTTATTATTTTTTTTTAATCTTGATTGTTAAAAATATTACACAATGGTAAGAATATGTATATTAATTTTTCAGGGAAATTCAACTTAAAAACAGTTATATACTATTCATTATTTTATTCTGAAACCCTCAACGTTTTTGTGCATGCGTCAGGAACAGTGAATTTCGTTGGAAAACGGATGAGATGAAAAGAGGAGATGTTTATATTCATCAGTAAGGTGATCTCAGTAAGGTGATCTAATTCACGGAATCGGAAGAAGTAATAACCGCTCATCTTTCTGAGTACCTTATCGAAGTGCCAACATCAAAGTACACTACAAACACACACACACCAGCACCCACACCCACCCACCCCACACACACACACACACACTAGCAATTAAAGAGAGACTTGATATGAAATGAAACATGAATATAATAAGTAACATGAATATAAATCTAATATAATGTGAGATATAGGTTAAAAAGAAACAAAAGAGGCATTTAAAAATCAGAGTTTATAAATTTATATTATTTGACCTAAGAAATAAAGTACCTGAAGAAATATAGATCCTCTGTAACATGATTCTTTCGAAATTAAATATAAAACGGAATTGCACGGAATATTTTAACACAGAGAAAATGTATTTATTTTTGCTATAAAAGTCAGTTCTTATTGTTTCTCCGAGTTTGAATGAATTTAAAGAGTTTCCACTGAAGAATCATGAATAAGCCGTCAGGATTCTAATTCTATTCCAAACAAATGCTCCATATTGGCTATCAGTGAAAGCCAATCCGTGATCCCTAATAGTCAATTGTTCATTGTGGTCGATTTAATCGCAACTGATGTTCCGTCTGAATCAATAGCTTGCTCAAATGTGAACAGGCTCAATTTAAATTTTCTTTTATTCCTATCGGCATTTATTTCGACAGGGAGAATAATATAGTGCGGTTGGAAAGCTAGAAAGGAAATCACTTTTGACAGAGAACATCCTCTTTGAGATTACTAAACGTAACATTCTGCACCAATTACTTTTTTTAATTACAGCCAGTCACCCCATTACCACAGAACTAAGCTGTATAAACAGGTATTATTGTGACTACACCAATTACTAAACGTAAAATCGCCGAGGCTTCTGATTGCAAAGTTTTCATAGTCAGTAATAAAATCATTAAAATGGTGTGAATTAATTAATTAATGATCAGTGAAATAATTCTTTTCAATATTATTTATCTTGTATTCTTTTATATTTGTTTATTATCTTATCTAAAAGATAGAACCGGAAAACTGTGAATATAATACGATAATTCGCAAATTATTGTTTAATAACTTAGTCAATACTGATGGCATTAAAATAATAATCATGAGATAAGCTATTCTCGAATTTAATATTATTTATTCCTCGTTTTGAAGTAGCAGGAGGACTATTTTGAAACAGACCTCGTAACTTCATAATTTTAAATCATGGTCAGATAAAAAGGACGACATCTGAGTTCGCCTTTCCAT
Organism: Argiope aurantia; assembly: GCA_026543865.1. Taxonomy (NCBI): domain Eukaryota; kingdom Metazoa; phylum Arthropoda; class Arachnida; order Araneae; family Araneidae; genus Argiope; species Argiope aurantia. The sequence continues at coordinate 391,309 of JAPMOR010089440.1, read as the reverse complement.
CGCCTAAATTCTGCACCACATAAACAGGAGAATGTTGACACTCGACATCCGATTTGAAGTGTCCTAGGACCACATATACGGCATTTTATCAATTGAATGAGGAAATGGTCCGATTCCAGATATAAGATCTCAATACCAGACTGCCACGGCCATAAATTTGTTTACAAAATTTTGCTCATGTTGCACAGTTATATTTTGATGCATTACTGATGAAAAATGTTAAATAGGTTACTTGAATGCACATTAGGTAATATATTATTAGTATTAGGTAATTATTCACATTAAGTAATATATTATTTGCATATATTATTTAGTATGATCATCAAATAAGAAAAAAAATTTCTGTTCAATGAAACTGCTACTTAATGCGAACAATTCTACGCCATAACAGTTTTTAATATGTTTCTGTATGAATCAACAATTATACAAAAACACCTAAATGTGATTCCTTAGATATAGAAATTAAAAGTCACACTTCCTGCTTCCTCTTTTTAATAAAGTTATCAGATTTCCGATTGCTGTGAAACTAGTTGATTGTAATAAGTACCTTTTAAATATTTAGGATAAATAAGAACTAAAAATGAACAGTAACTGCAGATCAAACAATTCTCAACATAGCAAAACCGATTTAGTGGAATTTTCACAATACGCAAGGTGAAGACAAAATTACAGGTTTGATCTAAGCCCTATATATTGAGATGAATATTTAAAATCTGTTTGGTACGTCACACTGGGAGAACAGAAGCCCTCGCACATCCACCGGTGTAGATGTAACTGAATCCTTTTTGACATTATCATATGATAAAAGAGCTAGATATTCTCATGTAGTAGTTTTAGGAGTAATGTATCGCCTTCAAAACCAGGTATATAGGAAATACTATGTAAAATATTCGACAATAAGGAAAAGTAATGAAATGGGGGGGGGAGTATTCGTTCATCAAACCTCTAACTGGTTGTTTTTACAAAAGAAAATATCTTTATGGACTGTCAATTCAGATGTTTTATACTAGTCATGTTAGTTACTGTGTTTGTCCGAGATCCTTAAGAAATTCTAAACAAAAATCTCTGCATTCAATAGCCACAGAACCAGATTTGTCTTTGCTGTCTTACCTGATACCTATACACAAGCCAAATAACGAAAAAATAAAAGAACCAATGAGGATTTGCTGGAATTCAAAGCAAAAGAAAAACCCCGCTTTTTTCGAATTTTTGATAACGAGTCTTTTATTTCCAAGATTAATGCCGAATTTGAAGAAACTTCCTGCATTGGATTGGTGGAATTTCTATGAAGTTCAAATTATGAAAATTCATGAAACTCATACAAGTCAAATATTAAGTATTATAAATAAGTAAGGAACCCTTCTTAAGAAAATCAATTTCTATTGGTATAATAATTGTAGTTTCGAAAGAATTGAAAGCTGTAAATATTCGAGGTTACTTGCATGACTCCAAACAATTACAAGATTTCAGTGACCTTCGTGTATCCAGAAGTGATCATTCGATACATGGTATCATTGGAAGAAATAATGTCCATATCTTCTAAAGTATGTCCATATATCTAAAAGCATTTCAAAGATAGTCAAAAATAGATATTCTTCGAAAATATTCCAGTCTTCTTGTAAGAGATTTATGACTTCTCAAGATCGAGAGAGATACAGACATCGAAGCATTTTCACCTATGAGAAGTAGCCTTTTCCTTCTCCAATATTTAACTATAATAGATTAAGAAAGCTTAGTAACAACTAGGATATTGCCAAATATTCAAAACTCTACTTAAAACGAAAGAAAAAATACAAATGAAGAAACTAAAACTATATCTGTAGCTGCATTGAATGACACAATAATATTTTATTTACTTATTCTAAAGTTAAAAAAGTTATTTGTGTATTACCATACTGCTGTCTTCTAGGAACTGCTTACCATACCAGTCATATATGTTGTGAATTCGAACCCCACCGGCTGAAGATTCTCCGAGTGTGTGATGGCTGGCGCAAGTATAAATCTGTCGTGGTCACAAAGTCCTACATGTCGAGAGTAATACCACTGGGGTACTGGTTCAGAGGTGATCATTCTCTGATTCAGGGCTAAATTACGATGTGGGGATCTTAAGTGAATGAAATGCATGAATGAAGTCCGCCCCGTAAAAAGGTTTGTGACGCGTGGCTAACTAAGACGTACTCTTGGCCCTAGTTGGCGCTACTGAAAAAAAAAGACGCTCTCTCGGTTTAAAATAGCTGACTTCGTCAGCGGGCTAGTCAATGACAAATGCCATTAGAAACAACAACAATAACAACACATATATTCCTTTTATCTTTGGGGGAACTTATCATGGGTTCTTCATCGAGGTAATGCCTCAGCCTATTATTGTCTTTCAATACATTTTTTTTCCGAGCACAAGATCCCCTTCAAAGAACACCCGCTCTTTCATCTTATCTCGTCCTTTGCAACATCTTCTTGTTTTTCATTGTCAAAATTAACTATATTTGAGATTAAATTATTATACTGCAGATACAATAAAAATAAATTCGGTAGAGAAAATGTTGGTTTTCAGAAATGTCTTTCAATCTCTGTTTGAAATAGTAGAAAATTCATACATATTAATGTAGGAGTCAAGACGAATAATGTATTGCAGATATTAAATTAGCTAATATATCAAATATCAAAAATATAAATGATTAAGAATTAAAAAATTAAGCAACTATCTGGATATTTTCTATCCATACCTTGTGTATTCGAATAGTTGAAATTCGACCATGGTATATATTTGATCCCAAGGCAGAAATTGTCTTTGGGCATTCCACGACTTGGGAGATGTAATCCTTGACCTCCGTTACTAAGTTCTAACAAGAAGCGAACATTGTAACATATTGCACTTATCTGCTTGCCACATTTTTCCCGTATCTTTTTCATCTTTGTAACTAACAATTTACTGTCACTTGTATTTGCATATGCAATAGATGTGCTTATTTCATCTAGAATGTTCAATCGGAAAAACAAAAAGCTAATATCATTCGTTCCTTGTGAAACAATAATACAATTCTCAGTAATTGGTATTCCCAGTTTTCTCATTTATTTTAGACTTTTCATACATATGAATGTTATTTTCTGTTCAATCAATGGCGCTAAGAACTTTTGAAACGGATTTTCTCCGTATCTACTGTCGATTGCAAAAAAAGATAGTCATTTGGGGTAATGAAAGGGGTCTTAAAGACTCACTAATATTGACATCACTACTAAACCTAGAACTACATCATTTTTAAAATCAAACTGTTTCTTTAACCTTATAATTGGTTCATAATTAATATTTGTTTCAAAAATACAGATTTAAATAAAATCTTATTCAATCTTAAAAATTCTATTAAATGAGAAAATTTATAACAATAATCTTAACAAATGTTTTATCAGTCATAAATGACCTTAAATTTTGAAATTAAATTTAAAAATTCTGACTGATTTCTGCTGACCTGAAGTTGGAAGCATATTGTTTTCAAATATTGCTTGAACAACATCATATGAATTGAAAATTAAGTTGCTTTTCTCACAAATTATTAGAAAGAGGTTCGGAAGAGCGTAATTCAAATCATTAGCAATAACAGCAAATTAGCAGAAAGTTCAGAATACTAAGAATTTCTAAATTCGGAATCCATCTCAAATAATGATCTCTTCTTTTATAGTAAAAGATATGACTCTAAAAACAAAATAAACACCAAAAATGAAGAATAAATTCAAAAACAAGAAATAAAACAAAAATTATTTATGAAATGAAGTGATGTTCACCACGTCGAGAATTCCATGTTCAGCATATGTAAAAACTATAAAGGTTTCACCCAATATCTATCTTGTAGCTTCAATAATAGGACATGAATCTGTGATGTGTCAAACAGTATTCAGAAACATAAACACTATTCAACACCTTTGACTTTTCAATGAATGAAACCAGAGAAACCCTACAAAGCCCTTCCTCTTACAATATCTTTTAAATAAAATCATTTCTTCCTAATGAAACTATTACAGAGCCTGTCATTTTTATGCGGCTTAATCTGAAAAAGATTCCTTATGAAAGACCAGGGAGGGCCGAATCTTGAAGTAGCCCCCGGAAAGGTGAGGAAGATGCTGTTCTCAGCATTCAGACTTCCGCATAAGGCACGTTTCCTTGGCACAAAGATGTTTGGTCTAGCAGATCGGGTAGTGCCACTTCGGGTGATGTATGGGGGATGAGGTAGTAAAAAGAAAGAAGCGCATGTGAAAAGGAAGAAGAGATAGGAACGAACAATGCAGAGTGCCGGAGTTTTGTTCTTCTCAAAGCGATGACAATTGACTGCGGTTTGGGAACTGATTGGATGCGAGGATGAAGTCATATAATACTTTGCTATTGGTCACCATCAGTACCTTTCCGTGCGGCCGGCTGATAGATGTCTTCGCTGGATTACACTTATTCAAGCGTATCTATGGGATGGAAAGAATTCATTTTACCGTCTTTCATGATACGATTCAAATAAATTATGAGATGTTTATCATCTTATGAGTAGCTGTAAAAGATGAATCTTTGAATTCTTTTGTTCGTAAAAAGTTATTCCACTGTTTAAAAGTGAAAGGTGTTTGTTTTATTTAATATAAGAATACTTTTAAAATGAATTATATATATTTTTTAAATTTATCTAAATTTGAAATTAATTTTCTTATAATTAGTATCAGCACTTGCTTCATCATTCAAAAATACACAAAATTGTTGCTAAAATTCAATATCCACTGTTTTCAACCACAAGTAAATACAAAAAGGGCCAAATTTTATTCATTCTTTTTGATATTAAAAGATTTGAAAATATACTGAGTGCCTTCAATTATGTATATATATACTCAATTTGAATAACTATTACATAAATAATCAGTAACATACCTCAGATTTTAAAAATTAATAAATATAATTAGCCCTAGAATCGCGTATACTAATATTTTTATAATATCGTTTAATATTCCGAACGTCCATCAATACAGTATACTATTGTATTTGTCAGATATTGATAATTTCATGTGTCCAGTTATTTCATAGAATAATTTTAATTTCTTTTATTTAACATCTTTTTGCATTAAAACAATTTTTTTTTCATAAATAAATAATTTATTAATTATAGCTACTTAGCAATTCACAATCTATATCTGACAGAATGAATTTACAGATGTTAAATGATTTCCAATAGTTTTTCAATTCATTGTACTTTTCTTCTAATATTGTAACAGACGAGGCTTACTAGTAATAATTACAAGAAAAACGCATCAAATAAAGCATTCAGATTAATCCGTTCTGAGATTGATGAAAAATGCTCATAACCAAACAAAGCATTTTTTATTATTATCCTGACGTGAGCAAAATATTTTGATAGAATCTGATGATCAGATGATTAGGTCGAAAAGGTAACATTGAATTCCTACATTAGCCAGATCTTACCAGGATTGATTGTCTTTTCTGGGAATAAATAATAATATTAATAACTCAAAATCAATTACAAATCGCATTCCAATTCCATTGATTTAATTTTTCAGCAATTCATGATAAATAATATTTAAGGATTCAAACACTTTTAATATCTGACAAAATTTTACATTTATAAAAATTTATTCGAATTATAAAATTTGGATATATGCTATTAACTATTTACGTGATAATTGTACCATGTTATAATACGACTTATACAAAATTAAAGATTTCCAAAATAAATTTTTTTTAATTCCTGAATTTTTTTTTAATTTTTTTAATTTGTTTCACTTATATTAAAATACTCATCATTTTCCGAATCATATGCATCCTAATGTTTCTTAAGAAAATAATGTTTTTAACAGCCCATTGAAATTTCAAATTATATAGCAATTATATAGCACTCTATTATTTATTTAATAAACTTTTTATTTATTTTTTTAACCACAAGACATATACATATCATTATATAAGAAGCAAATGACATTCGTGGGAACTTTTGCATCGAAACAGAAGTATCAATTTTTTTTGAAAATTTGTTGTAGGTCAACGAGAATAGAAATTTTTTGCAATTAAATAAATTCATGTTCACGTAATACATGTCGAATGTGCCACTCCAATTTGACTTGAGATTCCAAGCCGCATTTTACAGGAGAATAAAGGATGTTATATTCTAACATAGCATAATGCAAGCCTAGCAAGATTTTAGGTAAAACATGGTCACATTTTTCATACGATTGTGGCTTCGCATGAATTGTTTCCATCGGCATTTTTTTTCCTTCGATAGGTGTTGTAAAAGGAAGAAAAAAAAAACTTAAATGACAACTATTTATGCTTGTTATTTATTTCTTTCGCCTTTAATAATAATACTTTAGTATTTTCACAAAATATAACTTTTGATTTTAAAGCTACGACTTATATTTCAATGTGCTTACGATATCGTTTGAGATTCCTTTTTGTAACTATTTATCCTCATAGAAATAAATTATTAAATTACAGAACTCAAAAAATAATATAAAAATGAAACAAAGTACCGATAGAACATAATTATAATATGCAATCACGACGATTAAAGTTTCTAAATCGATAATAATTTGTATTGATTTCAAAGTATTTGTTGATTTCCTGGAGGAACTTTTTCTCAAATATCGATAAAAAAATAAAAGAATAGATAATTAATTTTTTGTTTTTAATTTGGTTTGGATATTAATGACTCATCTTTAACTAAAAATCGGCTTATTAAGATTTCTTGCATTTTGCGTCGTTGTAAGAGTATATTTATTAGTTTCAAGAAAATGACAAGGTTTTGTTTCTGAAAAGATGATGAAATATGAAATACTTGTATAGTTTGTAGATCATTTTTTTTCAAAACGTGATAAGTATTTATGGAATAAAAACTTTTAAACTTGGGTTTTATTGATTTTGATTCAAATATTTTAATTAAACTTCTTAGTTAATTAAAGGAGTAAAAATCAAATAAAAGGAACTGGGGCAAAATTCTTAAGTCCAATTTTGTAACGGGATAAATATACCCCCAGCTGTTTAATAGATTACAGCAGTGGTTTTCAATTCAGGAAAATCGTAAAAATGTAAAAGAAATTAAAATAGTTTAGAAGTTTTAATTTCATCTTTTTAAAACTAATTCTTTTCTGACAGTACAGATGGCGATATAGAATAGATACGAAACAATAAAAGAAATGTATAATCTGTAGTGATACCCTTACCAATATCTATCATATACAATATACTACATGTATACCGAACTTTAAAAAAGTTTGTAATAATCTTTGCATAATTAATGGGCCCTATATATCCTAGTATACAAGTCATGATAAGGATATATGTAACAAAGACTGTAAAACTGTGTTTAAGCAAAACTTTTTAAAAACTGTTTTGAGATTTATTCTACTGTAATGAAAAAAAAATGTTTTACCTAGGATATTGAAAATGTAACCCTTTATTTCCAGCCTGTTTTATTTTTTTAATGAAAATCCATCTTGGAAAGGATTAGGGGAAAATTTAAATAATCATTATATTTTATCAAACAGGTTATTGCTAGCCGATTATGCCATGATTCAAATGGCATTTGACGCAAACCTGAAAGAAACTGTGATAGCCAAACTTTTTTTTCAAGAAATTGCACTTTCAAATTAGAACTCAAAATGCTTTGATCCTTACAGCAGCTATTATTTAAATCAGATTCGAAAAAGAGTTGTAAATATTGATTTACCTATATTTACGAAGGTGCATGCACAAGAGTAATAGAATTGTAAATTTAGACAATTAGTTGTTTGATATGGGAAATTTAAGAGGTGGAATCGATATTCCAAATCGATTTTGTGTTTCAAGAAGGTGGTATTAAGAAAAATCCAATTTTCAATAAAAGTAGCTTTCGTGATGCTGCATTTAAACATAAGGGTATCAGATAACATACAGAAGTGATTTTAATAATAAAAATAGACCTAGAAGTACTCTTTGCGCAGATGATACTATAAAGCACTGAAATAAGAATGTTTTTATGAAAGGATACGATAAAGGTTGACATTTCTATTCAGTATGCATATCAAACATACTTTAAAATGCATATAATCTCATAAAATGAGTACAAAGATGCAGACAATACATCAAAAATTATTTACCTAAAAAGCTAGATTCATTGCTTTCGTTCTTATATTTCAGTAAATAATATATCTTTTCTATACCTTTATAAAGAATTTCTTTTAAAGTGAAAAAAAGGAAATACCAGGTAATTTTTTCTGTATAAAAAATGAAACGTATTTAGCTTATATGATTTCAATTCAAATGACAAAATTCATAGAGAATTCTCTTTGAATTATTTTGAGCTTCAACTTCGCAAATTTGTGCGTGCCTTATTAACAAAATTTGATATAATCTAAAAATCAGTTTATTCGAACAACCTTCCATATCAATTCAAAATGTTGTATCAGTAATTTTAATTCCTATCATTCACGATGTTTCAAGATTTCAAAATTATTTTATGAGGGATATTATAACCTTGAATGGCATTCAGTAAAATATTTTATGTTGATCATTTACTAAAAGTTGTTAGTTTATAATGTCTCCTAAAACAACGTTAAAAACTTTTTGCATCTATTTTAGGAACCTATTCGAAGAAAATAAGATATTTAGAAATTTGCTTTCTTATGAAAGTATTTTAACAGCTCTTTATATTGTATGTAAGTTATGTATATGCCATAAAAAATATATAAGTCTTTAAAACTCCTAAAATTCAATGACTGACTGATTTAAAAAAAAAAAACTTTATTATAACATTTCAATACCACATAAAAAAATTATGTTTAATCATGCATTCATGAAATGTTTTTATATGTTCAAATGTAAACCATTATATATCTGTTGTAGTTTTTTTCGTTCTTGTTTAAAATAATTAAAGTTAGTGTTAACATGTACGCTAAACAACAGGAATATTTTTATCAAAAACAATGAATACTTATTGCGAATTTTCGCAGAAGGAATAACGACAAATTTACGAATATATATATATATATGTAAGCTTATTTTGTTTGAAGCAGAATGCAGGTTGGAAGACATTGAAGAGACATTTTACATTTTTATATTCATTTGAATCCATCCCGGGAAGTCTTTTTATTTACAAGAGGCGCGGACAGAACACGTCCACAACATCTCGGCCCAAAAGCAGAAGTAAGGAAAGAACGAAACAAATGATCACTAGTCTTATATAGCATGGGATTTCCGGCCACGTGTCGATAGAAAACTCCTGTTGACCTTGGATAAGGGCACCGAAGGGATCATTTTCATTTGATACGCGGAACTGATGGCGCATCATTTTTACAAGCTTCACAGTGGAAAGGGATCAGGAAACAAGAGAACACTTTAGAACGACCCCAACACGGGCCGAACTAGGCAAAAACTTAGGAAATTAATTTGGATTGAATTAGATATTAAAATATCATTACAAACACACACACACACACACACACACACACACACACACACACATACACACACACACACACACACACACACACATATATATATATATATTGCATTCACTTGGAAACCTGCTTTCAGTAGTATCCATTGCGTTTGTCATGGCGTATCCTATCACTTTCTGATTCTTAATCCAAGTTTCTGGAACGAAGAATCCGTTCTTGTGACACTATATATTCTCTGCAAATAAAGCAGAGAATAGGATTTACACTACATCCGCTTTCTCTTGTTTACTGACCTAATACGAACCTATATTGCGTAGGAGCAGATAAATATACGAATTACTGGTCACCGATTCTCGCCCTGCAGTTGCTGTCCGTTTGAATCCCCTTCAAGGAAAACAGAGACTGATTTGTTTCCTGTTGAAACTTGTTTAAAACCTTTTTATCTAGAACGTTTTTGGGTTGAAAATATCATAGTATTTTCATAGGACTCGTTTTTCACCATGTCTGATATTGAAAAATCATCTAGAGATCTCAAATCAATATAAACTAATGTGAAAGGTTTCCTTAGAAATCTAGTGCCGACAAGTTAAAAATCAACTGAGAATTTTTATTTTAATAAAAATATAGGCTTCAAATAAAACAGAATTCTTTTATCAATCATTGAAATGCAAACATAAAAATCATAGTACTTGATGAATGCTCAATATTAATTGTAGTACTTAAGTATTTTTCCATAAAAGCTTAGTACTCAAGAACGTGCAATATTCTTACATTTTTTACAGATTTAAATACATCATATAATGAAAAACATCATTCGTATTTTGTGTGTCTTTTTAATTAATTTTATATCCATTATTATTTGCTTGAAAAGTCCACCATTTTCTTAAATGAATTTTCATTATGTTATAAAGCACAGTGATTGGTAGTTTTTCAGGTTAAAACATAATCTTTATCCATATGAGCACATTAAGAATTTTAGTAGCTTTGTATGACGTGCAGGAGAATCAATCTGCACGGAAAAAGACGTGCTGTAAATTTTTTGGCAAAAGTGTAAAAGCAATTAATAGTCTCCAAATATAAGAAATTTTTTATGAAAACGTAACAAGAAGTAATGCACAAGTCCAATGTTTTTATTCGTTAAATTAAGTAAAAATTCCTTATTTTTTTACGATTTAACTGTGGGTATGAAAAGAAAAGTGGATGCTTATTTTATTTCACTTTTTATTGTATTTTAGCTCATTACTATCTTAGTTTTAAAAAGAAACTCAAACTACCTATGTACAAATTAATGATAATGCGTCAATATTCATGCATAAATGGCATTATGTATTCGTTTCTCATGAACTAGATTCACTATATAAAACCATGAGGGGTTAAATGATTTCATCCGTCTTAAAATACAAATGTTATCTCAATGCAGTTTAAAGTATTAATATAGATGCACAAAATACAATACCTCCAACTCCTGGTCTTAAGTGATAATCGTATCCGTCCAGGAGACTATCTAAAAGATCAGATATGTTTTGAGTTGAGCCAATTTCTGCCGATGCATATGGAAATCCGCCCCTAAAATAGAAAACAAACTTAAATGAAAATCGTAAAAGAGAAAGATAAGTAACACACGGTAGTAATTTAGTTTTAATAGAATCTATTTTAAATTAATTTTAATAAATTAGTAAATAATAAAATGTACTTTTTTGTAACAAAACTAAGTATCTGAAATAAAAATTGTTCGGTTTGATTCATTTCAGTATATAATAGCTTTATTTGATATTTGTCATAATAATTTCATTACTGTTTACAGTTTCTCACTGTTTTTTAAGATTCTTCTCTTTAAACTCTAAAATTTTGAATTAAAAAATATTTTAACTAATAAAAACATGCTTTTTGAAATTATTCTGTATATATAGTTTAGTATTTCTATTTCTTTTTAGTATTTCTATATTCCCGAACATATTAAAATAGTTATAATGGAATATAAAAGCATATTATCTTTAAAGCATATTTGCCATTATTTTCTTGAAAAGAAAATAAGCTCCTATTTAAGTAACCAAATATTTCTCGATGAGGTAATATGAACAATTATAAATAGAAACTGGATTCCTCATTGTACTTGTTAAAATCCCTTGTATTTTTCAAATGTCAAAAAAAGGCCCTTCTTTTTTATGTTTTAAAGCAAATACAGAAGATTAGAAAATGATATATGAGCAACTGTGCTTTACAGAATTAGGCTTAACATATGTAATAAAGTAGGCTTAATATATGTAAAAAATGCTATTACACTGTTAAAAGTTCTCGGAAAATAAATAAAATGTTTAGTAACGGAAGTTAGATGGTGAATCTATATATATAAAATGCCAAACGAAACGCTAATGTACGCGCAGAGAAATCGCGCTTATTACTTATTGCCAAATGGCAACAGTAAATTTAAACAAATCATCTACGAATTTCAGACTGCATCATTCAACGTTTTAAAGCTGCATTGGATCCAAAACTTCGTTTATCTAATTAAATTATCTTCAAAATAGAAATATTCTGGAAATAATTCGCTATGCCATTAAAAAGCATATTCAGTCAGAGAAACGAAGATATAAGAGAAATCAGAAATTAGCCTTCAAACAGAAAGTCTAATCGAGTGCAAAAATTTCTTCGTTATTTACTATTGTGTAAAATTATTGATTTTTCAATGCTTATTTCACTTTTGGGAACAAAATGAAATCTGCAAGGACAGATTTGAAGAATTAAAACTTGTTATTTAAAGTTTTGACCTGCAATTGAATAATACAGGTACTATTGACTAATTTTTCATGCTTTGTTCATCATTTAGGAGAAGAGGAGCATATTATGGTGTGATAGATTATGTACGATACAATATATTATTAGTCAAAATTGTAAGAGAAATTGGGATTTGTTGATGCATAGATCTTCAACTATTTGATGGATACTTAAACAAAGAAGAATCCCTTTAATCTATTGGAAGGTCACCTATTGGCGTGAATAGGCCTATAATTATTTGCCCATCTTTTATGGATATTTTGTAATCCTTCACACTTCATTACTATTCATAACTCTGAGAATGGATAATACATTCTTTTCTATTAGATTTGGTAAAATCTTAATTATTTCAATGAAAACTTCAGTCAAATTTACTAAAAATTTCATACACACTCATTGTTTTCCCATTTTTGAAATGTAAGAAAATCGCCAGAGAAACGAAGCCAGAAATCGTCAGAGAAACGATAATATAAAAGAAATAAAAAATTGGGCTTCAAACAGAAAGTCTAATCGAACACAAAAATGGAGCCAACCGTCGCCAGATAAGTAATCGTTATGAATTTCCTACAAGAATTAAAGTTCATATCTTCTAAAACAATTATTTTCCAGAAATAGTCCTTGTTAGAGTAAAAAAAATTACTTTTTTGATTATATCAATTTCATTTCAGTACAATTTTTTCCTTAATTTTAATATTTTTAATTCAATTTGATATAATGTTTGTAAATGCTATAATGAAATTAACACTATCTATTAAAACATTCAATAGCGTGTTTGTACCATTCATTAATTCCATAGTAGAATTTTCAGTTCTGTTTTTATTTCTTAATAAATGCACTTTTTAATTTGCAATAAACTTATTCAATAAAATTCACATTTTTCAGTTGTATCGAATAACAAGGTGAAATGTTTTTAATGCATTCCACATTAATCATTTATCAGATTAAAAAATCGATAATCTGATTGAACAAACTGGTCGCCAAAGGCGGCTAATATTATGAATTCGCGCATTCTTTCAATATTTCTTTCATTTTCAATGTAGTGATCCACTACACTGAAATTGCTACGATGTTTTAAAACGTTGTATATGATTTTTATTACTTTACTAATTTCTTAAAATCGAAATCGAAATTTTTAAAAATAATCTATATTATACAGCAAGCTGTTTATCATATCGCCAAGATATGCTTTTTAAATAAAAATGTTTTTTTTTTCATTGAAGAAAATATAGATTTCGTTATTATAATCACAATAAGTTATTAGTTTCATTTCTCTCGATTACTGTTATTTTTAAACTTGACTAAAGTGTCAATATAGTTCAGAATAGCATTATTTAAAATTATAATTCTCTCCAAAAGAAAGTTTTTATTCTTCTAGATATGCATAATAGTTTTTATTTAAATAAAACTGGTTTCTTTACAAAAAATAAGATTTTATTATATTTTATTTTTGCATTCGCATTTAATGTAGGAATTTATCATCATCCAATCCTTACTTTTATTTCTACTATGGTTCAGATATATTTTCGGAACTTTTACTGTGTAAGTAAAAATCTTAATGATAGGGCTATGTATTAAAAACCCATCAGCTGTCTTCTTTTAGATAAGAAATTTCAAATCTTGTGAAGACAAACTTACCTGAATAATGACGTGCCCATTTGCTTTTCATTTGAAGGAAAATTTATTTACCTAAAGTTTTATTAATGTGATTTAAATAAATTTTGGACACTTTTAAAATGCAGTTTATGAAGCACAATCTAAGTGCATTTCGTTTTCATTTGTTTTGATGACTTATGTAGATTATGTGTTTCTCTCCATTTAACAATTGAAGAGAATCATAATGCATATTTAATTTCACATTATGCATTAATTGCCAGAAGTATTTTCATACATTGCATAAAATGCTTTCAACAATACAAAAATATTTCACATTTTAACAAGACTGTTTTCAATTATGAGTAATAATATTTATTCAAAACATCATGACAAGTATAGCTCACCATCCGTCAATTGCATCATATGAATATGAAAATATATGGTTGATATTAAAATAAAATGTATTTCATGTTAATAAAATATTTTATACATCATCTAAAAAGTGTAGCCTGGTTTAGTTATTAACGCTCCGTTTTAAAGCAACACTAGGGCTATTTTGGGACGGACCTCGTAATTTTGAACCGGTGTCAGATGACGAGGACGACACCTGAGCTGGCACCCCCTTTCCATACCGCATCACAACAGCGAGAGAACATTTGGCCTGACGGGTTTTGCGTGCAACAGACCCCCTTATACGACGTTTCTTCGGTGAAACCGAGACTTGAACCTGAAACCTTTCAGCTTAAAAGCTGAGAACTTACCACCAAGCCCTAAGGTGTAGTCTGGAATTGATAGAAAAGAAAAGGAAACGATGTGAAATGAGGAGAAATAATTGATCATTTGATAAAATTAAATCATTTGCTTTATCATGTATTCCATCGGGTGGTCTTGGTTTGGATTAGATGTGAGATTTTATATAAGATTCCATATCTGTGTGATTTTTCTAGGTCAGTAGTTTCCATTCAAATCCCCTCTTTTTAAGAGTTGTTTTTCTAATGCAGGGCAGTAGTCTTTTGATGATTTATTAGGAAAAATAAGTTCTTTATCTAATGAAAAGAACAGAGGATAGCACCTAATCTGTCTCTTTTCGCATGAATTTATACACTTATTAATATCTCTTTCACTTAGAAATATAAATTTTTTATGGTTTTTAAAGGTATGAAAACTTTTTTTTAGGCTGATTTTTAAATTTATTATATGGTCTGCTCATTATGTAAGCTTGGTTCATATTTACGACATTACTTCCAAATACGACATTAATCCATCTGGCAATCATAGTTCATGAAACATTAAATATTTGTCAGTTGCTTTCAAAATAGTTTTGACTGACTCCGAGAAGAGTTTTGAATATTTGAGAAGATTTAAAATAAAATAAAAATTAAATCATCGAACAGGCACACGGAAACCAGCATGTATTTTCAATTTATAATTATCATTTATCCAACTCGATTACTTAAAAAAAATTCATCGTGATGAAACAAATTTATTTCATTAAAAGAATTCCTAAGCAATACAATTTGAATTATTTTAGTAAGGAGAAACAACTCAGCAAATAAATTCAAAGTCATAGAATTATCAAGGAAATGGCCTTTGGGGAAACCTCTCCAACCCCAAACGAAGAATTGATGATAAAAAGGAAATGCAAGTAATTAAAGGACATACTGGAACTGAAGTTAATCGATATTTGCACTAATGAGGTATCAATACATTTTCGCTAAATCACCTGCTACAAAGGAGCATTTAGCTATTAATCTTTACATTAAATGCGGGTAATATAAGCCTAAAGATTTTTCTTCTTAATGTTTTTCTTCATATTAAAAAATCATGTACGGAGTTTTAAATGCATGTTTAAGTTTAACGACATTTAGTAATTTCTAAATTGATATCAGCATGATAAAATATTTTAAATTTTTTTGACTGTTCAAAATTTGAATGAAAATGCGAGAAAAGATTTATACTAAAAAACTGCTAATTGGAATTTTGGAATCCAAACCCTGACAAAAGAATAAATAAAATCAAAAATAATTTTAAAATTCAAAAATATCAGTATTTTTTAATAAATTTTAAAATGTTTGCTTAAGTAGAAGTAACTGGAACTCGCAATTTGCATTATTCTATGCAAACATTTATTCGTAAAATTCCAGCTTGTATCGTCCGATGAGAAATTAAAATCAAATTTTTTATGTGTTTTAGGAAGTAATAAAAATTCAGATGAAGCTAATAATCTTTAATATAGTATAATCTTCTCTTAAATATCTTAAATTTCACACTTTAAATTTTTCTAAGTAAAGATGTAAATAATTTGATAAATTTAATGAAACGCGTGATTACGCGCAAAAACCAGAGCAATTTAGCTAATCTCATTTTTTTCATTACTCCGTAAATATAAAATAAAACTAATAAAAAATGCCGTCATACCAAATGTTTATTGCTATATTTCTGAATTTTCCACTTTTTTGGGGGGGAAAGATTATAAAATATATGTACTGTGTTAGGAAACCGATTTATTACGAAGTATGAAGCTATTCCTTTTTATTTTAATGACCTTACTGCCGTATTTTCTAAAATTAAAATAAATGTAGTTATTTTCATATAGAAACAACTCCACCTTGACACTTGCTTACATATTGCATCTGAATCACCGAACATTCCGAATAATAACAAGGATACTATAATCAATTACAAAATATTCACCACCGTCCAATGCAACGACCAAGATATAAGCCTTGATCGGCAATGGTTACATCACCATTGTTACGCCCCCCAGAAGAAGCGAGAACCAGCTTATTTATTCAACATCTTTTCATCCATTTACTACTAGCGGTGCCTTCTCTCTTGAGAAGAAATGATAGGTAAACAACTTCTTAAATCCTAAATTTTATTTTCAATAGATTTAAGCCCGTCTTAACATAAGATTTTATTTCGGAAGTGCATTTTTTACAAATGGGACTATCAATTCCTTTAAACAGTGCCTTTAAAAGTGCACTACATGATAATTAAGTTTTTGATTAGTGTAAAGTAAAAAAGTTTAACATGCTGGTTATTCGTTAACATATCACCATTTCTGCCGTGTCTTAAGGGAAGTATCTTAAGACCTTGGAAATATACTTGGAATATGCCCAACATGCCTTGGAAATATACTTTATTGTATATTTCCAAGGCATGGTCAGTTTTGTGTTTAGCTTCGTAGTAGAATAAGAAGAATGTAATATGTATTTTAGTACATGCCTCTCTTTGCCGATCTCTTTGATGCATATCTACAATTTCAGTTATCAATTTTGAGTTATCAAGTTTCCATGCGCACAGATTAGCAAATATATCAAAAGTTTGATGGAAATATAAAAATTTTAATTTTAAAATTGCATGTGAAATATCATTCATGTAGTTTCATACGTTTCTAAATTATCATGTTCCCATTCAGAAAATCTGAGTAACAGCTTGGCTCAAAAATTAAATCAGATCTGACTATAAGGTGCGACAACTTCATTTCAAGTCTCAGCCATTTATCTATTTCCATTTATGTGTGTTCTTGTTCACATACAGAAAAATATAATTTGAAAAATGTTTTTTTTTTTTTTCAATTCAGTAATCTTTAAAGCGAGGAGACTCCTCAAGCGTCCAAATATTTGAATTCAGCAATATGTCAAATTTGAATTTTTTCACGATTGCAATAATTTTTCTTTGCATCTACAAGGATATATAAAAGCATTACATAGTACGATTAAGAAAATTTAATTATAAAAAAGTCTATATTAAATTCGATTCTAGTTATATTTGGAAATGTATGGACTTCATACCAACTTCATAAAAAAATGTAATCCATCATACAAACAGTCAACCCTCCTCCCTGACAGATTAAACAGGTCGATTTTTTGAAAGAAGCATAGAGGTTCAGAATGACAGTTAAGTATTTTCATGATTTTTAAGAAAGAAAAAAATTACGAACTTTTGAAATATTTAGTTTTGCAACAGCTTTAATTGCAAAAAGTAGATAATCTTTTAGGAAAAAAATATAAGGTGTTAAATAAAACGTTATGAAAACAATGGATACAGAATTAAAATTTTTAAAACAATATATGTTTCAGAATTTATGTTGACAAGTGCCGTTGGTGAGAAAAATTAAAAAAAAAACTTTTTTAAACTAAAATCAAAATAATGCCCAAAATTAATCTTCATTCCATTATTTTTGAGACTAACACTAAATAATTAATTCTAGTTATAATACACTTTTATTAATTATAAATGCCATTTATAATAAGTTTAATTTATCTAAAAGTTACTCAGTAAATGTTTAAATAAAGAATGAGCAATACAAGATCTAATCTACTGAAATTTTAGAAATTACAGAAAGTAAATTAGTTACCTTTTAACTCATCTTAATTTCATTTCATTTTCAAATCTGAGACAATTTTATAAGAATAAAATTGTAATTTAATTTTAAATATAGCAAAATAATTTTAAGAAAGCCATTATTCCAATTTGATGAAATATTTTTCCAAAGTATCATTTTTCAATGAATACGAAATTCTTTTGTGAGCACTCACATAAACAATATTAATCACATGATTAATACACAATCATTCCTTCGAAAATTTTATTTTTGAAGTATAAAGAAGAGTTATATCCTATTTGATGTACTTTAAAATTGAGTGTGTACATTTCTCTTCATAATAAATCAAAATTTCAGAAAATCTACAAAAAATTGAAACGAACTGAATTTATGAGTATTTAAATCATTATTCAAATGTCTTGATCGTTTGATATCATGTTTTATCTATTTCAAAGGGATTATTAATCTCAACTTTACGTGTGTGTAGAAAAACTTTTACATATGGATAACAGGCCTCCAAAAATTTCAAAATGTAAATACAACTGTGATGAGGCATTCCTAGTTTTATTCTTAACAATTTCATTTTTGAAATCAGATTCTTGAATTTATTTAGGAATACAAATTACATATTTCTACCATTTAGTAAAATTCTGTCAACATTGATAAATATTTTTTGTGAATACAATTTCTCAGTTTTTCTAAACTAGAAATAGGATTCGCGATGACTTTCCATTATTGAATTTTTACTTTAATATATTCCGATTTTTAAGGTAGAGATGGTTAAAATTTTTGATATTCTACCCGTCGATTTCGACATTTAAAAAATTAAAAGTGTTTCATTAATTTTTATTATAATAATGATTACACAGAACGGAAATGAAGGACTTAATGATGATTTAGTGTAAAATTAGTAAATTGCCTAAACAAAATATAGCAACTTTAGTAGGAAAATCGACTGAATAGAGGTGTTGCTGCAAAACAAATGTTTTTAAAAATTAATATTTTAAAAGAAAGCAAAAGTAATTTTATATAAATTTGTATAAGCGCACTGTTGTTAAAAAATATTTTGATGTAATCCATATTTGATTTTTTTTTAAAAAATGCAATTATTAACAGTTTTACTCCCAGTTAAAGAAACACAGTTATTGATACACAGTCGCAATGTAAACCTTAAAATGATATTTTGAATCATTAATTTTAATTAATTCCATTTCAAAACAAGTATATCTTGATTGTCTGTTTATTAAAGACAGTTAAAAATTTCCCACTCATATAATTCATTTTCCATAGTATTCCGAATGCTCTTTCTCAAACTCAGGATATTATAAGCTCGTGTACTGAACGCGATTGAGTCGAAACCTTCAAAACTGATTCTATGAATGCTTAATGGATACGCTGTAGTAACAGAGGCTATTAATTGAGCATGAGCCAAAATTTGGAGATTTTCTATTTAAATAATAGTTTGAGAAAATTAACGAGCTCTATTCATCAGCTATCATTATCATTCCAATATTGTGCATTTTTATGTGCCATTTTCTTATAATTTCTTTATTTCAGATTGCTGCAATTAATTTAAAATTTTAATGATAAATTTTAATAAATATTTTTCAATGTGTATTCAAATCTTGATTTCGTCAGTAAACTGAATATATGATAGTAGAGAAATAAAATTTATTTTGAATTAGAATTTCTTTAATGTTATAAAAATAGACAAGAAGCTCTTTTTTATATATATAATTTTTGAATGATAATATATAAAACAAATTAAACTCCTTTCAATCGAAAATTAAATATTTCTACTCTTTGTTGATAATTTGCCCAATTGTAAAAGTAAATCATATTTTTTTAACACAGTCGATTCCAAATTTTTGCTACAGTTGTTTTAGCCTATAAATATAATATGAATAAGGTTAAGCAAGAATTTTTTTATTAAGTAAAACAAAAGCAGTGACAAATGCAGGTATACAACTGAAGTAACTTAATTCCATTGTCAATTTCTGCACTTTTCCAGAAAAGTATAAAAATTATGCAAAAAAAAAATCAATTTAGCAAAATTGATTTGTACTAATTGCTCTCATTTCTAAAGGCAATAAAATCGAATTTCTTCAAAAAATTATTCTTTACAAAGAAGTTGATATCCAAAATGATATTTCTAAATATCTATAAAGCTGTTAAAATGAATATTCAATACCATTTATTGAGTTTATGAATTTCCTCATGATAAGGCATTTCTTCAAATTTCTAATTTTATTTTAAATTCAAATTTTGCAGGATAACTTAACATTTTATAATTATAGTCCGGAAAAATCCATAAAAAATGAAGGAGCATAAATACTGTTCAATTTTTGTTTATTTTGAAAATATACAATTAGAAATTTTGTTATTTATGTACAAAAATGCTTCTTAAAACGAATTCACTTTTAACCATCGGTGTTTGAAAGAATATTTGTTACAAATGATATTTAGAAACTGATTGATTGAAAGTGAATAATTGATACTGATCTGATATTTAAAAATTGATTGATTGAAACTGAACAATTGATACTGATCTGATACTTAGAAGCTGATTGATTGAAACTGAACAATTGATACTGATATGATATTTAGAAGCTGATTGATTGAAACTGAAGAATTGATATTGATATGATACTTAGAAGATGATTGATTGAAACTGAAGAATTGATACTGATCTGATACCTAGAAGCTGATTGATTGAAAGTGAACTATTGATACTGATCTGATTCTTAGAAACTGATTACTGTTTCTCTTTTATTACTTAAATTGTTATTCTTACAAATTTATCATCAAATTGTTGTTGTTTATAATATCTAAAAACTTTTAGTACTTTATGCATGGACGAGCATTCTAGAAACGTGAAAATATAAACATGAGATCATTGCACATCTGATATCGTTGAATAAATAAATGGTGTGGAATGGAATAATATAAGTGCTGGAGTGGAATATTTATCCAGCGTTCAGCTCTTTGATGCCTGATTTCCCATTTCAATATTAAGATGCCGCAAGCTATGAAGAGATGATAACCACTACTAAACTTTGCTCATCATGAATAATTCTCTGCTTATAGGTGGATATGTGAAAATTAACCCATTTGGTGTCAATCAATTACTTCATTAAAATAAAGAGAATGTTACTTCCTTAATTTATTTAATAATTAAAAAAAATGTTTTATTCTTTCAAAAAAAACTTTTATTAAATTAAGGTTCAGTAATTTTATAACGATCGAAAACTTTAATTAGGGTGTTATTCATATGAAAATTTTCTTTTAATATTTATATCTCAAAGTATAATTTATCATAAATATTTATAAGTGCTTTGTGTTTTTTAATGAAACTAGCCTAATTTTTTTAGCTATAGGCAGAAATAAATTAAGCGATGCCATTTATTGCGATATCATGCAATTTACAAAAGTAAAATATATTAATCATAAATAATTATCGACTGATTTTTCAGTAAAGATCATAAAATATAAAAATTACATATTTCAAGAATATCATTAACGTATAAGATCTTAAATTAGTTTGGAATTTAAGTGAACAATCGTCATTTTTCTGAGAAACTGTTATATGAGTTTTTTCATGAGCGAGAGATTTTTTATACAGACTAAAGTAGTGCGTGTTTTTTTAATACTTCTTTCTACATTTATACTTTATAACTGGTTCATTAGCTTAAATTCAATCCGAATTTTTGGAATTGAAGTAAACCTTGTGGAATACTCAAATAAATAAATAAAATCTCGAATTTTATTTACTTTTTTACGACTGCATCTTTTCTCATCTATATTAAAATCCTATTCTCTCATATTTGTTATTATAATATATATCATTGCTTGGAAACTTTTTTTAAAATTATATTTATGCAATATTTTCAACACGTATTACAAGGCATTCAACGTTTCACTTATGCTTTGATTACTTAAATCAATAATGTCATGCATTGCTTTACTTAATAATTCAATCTGTATTCGAAGAAGAAGAAGTGAAAATGAAACTGTGGCTCTTGCGGCATTCTTCTAGATGGTAGAGTTTTATCTAACATATATCCATTTATTTCAGAGTAAAACTGATAGAGTAGGGATTACTGCTAATTATGAGGAATCTGGAATGATACTGTAAATGATATTGTGTTGTTGAGTGAAACTTAAACGACAAATCAAACCACGCTATAGTATGAATTCTTGTTTGTACCATAAAGATTCTATGGCTATTAATCCAACTTTTATTGGCAAATGGTACAGAGAATACGTATTAATGGTACAGAGAATTATAATCATATATGCATAAAAGCCCAGTTTTACAAAAGTCTAGTAATATTTATTCTAATAACTAGATCTGATTCACTTGGTTGTAATATGTTATCTGCGCTCATATTTTTTCATTAAAATCACTCTACCTTTGGAAAAACTGCAGTAAGTGCCATTTTCTCAATCTTACACAATATCGACTAAACGCTTAGATGCCACTTACACATTTTATCTACAACAATCGGATATCTACGAACTGAGTTTCTTTAGAGGAATTCATGGCATGAAATTAATTTCTTTATCATATATGTTTCATCCAACGACCACAAATCTTTTTAAACCAAAAATGTGAAAATGTTTACGAAAAGTGTTTCAGATGTTTACAAAAACTTAAAATGATTGAATATTAAGATGTGATGTTTATCTTGTGAAAGAGTGAAATGTTTTATAGCACGATACATCACTCAGATTTGCAAGTGAAATTTTAGATGTTTTAGAACTAGATTTGTTTACCATCCAGAGGCGAATAACAGATCATGAAGAGCAATATACTTCTCAAACCGAAATGTTTACCAGTTCCCAAAGTTAACTTCGTCACCATGAAAACTTTGAACGGTTTTAACTGTAGAAAGGCAATGAAGATGTTATTACACTAGAAGTGAGTGAAATGTTTTCTGTTTCCTGAACGGAATGTTTTTCTGACTTGAAGTAGAATACATTATTTCCGTGAATGGGTTTGAATGTTTATTGAAAGAAAAGTAAATTTCCATTAAGCAGTCGTCTCAAACTACGACATCGCAAAAATACTAATTTCAAAATACTGGAATTCATAATTTTTTCGACCCATTCGATATCACTTTTAAGTGCAGGAATTTGTTTCAGATATATTTATCTGTTAATCACGAACTTCTTTTAAAACTAATTATGGTCATTGTAAAGAGAATTTATAGGCATATGAGATATCCTTATTATATAATAATTTCCTAAAATAACAAACTCCTGTAACATTAAAATTATATCCTAGATTTTTTTTAATATACAAGATATTTCCCAAAAGAAGCAAACTTTTTAATTAGAACGTTAAAGCGGCGACCTATAGAATCCGTTGTAATGATACAGTACAGCATTTAAGCTTGAGATTCTATGAGCATTTTTTTTTTTTTTTTGACAACGCCATGCCTTTTTGTTATTCTTTTATGGTAGGAATAGAGAGGTGGTATATTGCATGTTTGGCGATTTTCTTACATTTCAAAAATGGGAAAACAATGATTGTGTATGAAATTTTCAATAAATTTGGCCGAAGTTTTCATTGAAATAATTAAGATTTTACCGAATCTAATAGAAAAGAATGTATTATCCATTCTCAGAGTTATGAATAGTAATGAAGTTTGAAAGAGGCCAAAATATCCATAAAAGATAGACAAATAATTATAGGCCTATTCTGGCCAATAGGTGACCTTCAAATAGATTAAAGGGGTTCTTCCTCGTTTAAGTATCCATGAAATAGTTGAAGATCTATGCATCAACAAATCCCCATTTCTCACAATGGGGTCAATTCATGTGACGTAAAAGTCACATGTCATGTACTTCTTGCGCATGGCATTTAAGTTTCATCCGCACCGCTTTCGTCAATCAGTCTGCCATTAACGTTCTCCGCCAAGTATGAAGCGGATTTTTTGTTTTCATTTGAAGTTATAATTTTTGAGTCATTTTCTTTCCTCTTATTATGTGTTAACGGAGGAAATACTAATGTGCTGATGGATGCATGCTTTAATGAGAAACACAACAGTGACTGTCATGATAAAATGTTTTCTTATTTTCCTTTCAATAATCCTGACTTGGGTTGATAGCTTTGGTATAAATTTTTTCAAGCCTTCGAAGTCGGTGATATGCTCCGATCATTTTGAAGAATTCATTCAGTGTGGGTCTATTTATTAAATATAGCTGTTCCAGTAATTTGTAAGAAAAAGTCTTCGAAGAAAAAGAAATCGGTAAGCGATTTGCCGTCAAAAACAATAAAAAAAATCGTGAGTGCATTTCTAATTTACTTTATTCACATTTGATGAAATTTCTGATAATTTTGAATGTGCTTAGAAGATTTTAAAATGTTTACATGAATATTGCATTGCATTTTTTTACAAAATTTTATCTAAATTTAATTCATGTAACCAAACAAACTCCTGTTGCAAAAATAACAACTGCTATAATGCTAAACTTAGGTGGAAGGGAATATTGTGATGGATTCAAAGTGAATTTATATCAAACAACTTTTCTATTGTCAAAATTAAAATGTCAATAGTTTATTGTATTTAAACTGAAATTGACTGTTATCATAATATCCTGTTATAACACTGTGCACCTCAGTGATTTCTGTTTTAATAAATAAAGGTTTTTTTCATCGAAAAACAATTTCTATATCAGCATTTATTATATAATTTTTATTTCCAAATTCACTGCTACATTCAGGTTTCACTTTTTTTTCTATTTCTTTAACATATCAATTTTGAATTATAAAATTCTGTGGAAGTATAAAAGTATTTCTTTCAACTCCTCTTTATATAATATTTAACTTCTCTCTCTCTGTATATATATATATATATTAAATTTACTGTATTGTATGTTTTTGTTTTATTTTATGATATTCATTCAATGCAATTTTTTATCAATGTAACTTTAGCATTTAAAAAAATGTCATAAATGTTCTGCTATAAAAGTATATTGTTCAACATTATGTTTTTATTATTGATAAAAAAAAACTGTTCTTTAGTATCTGGGATGTTTCTGTTGGATAAAATTGATTTCATCATTTACATTGACATTCTTGTCATACTGTGTTTATATTATTTCTAAGTGTCTAGAAAAATAAATGTTGATAAATAGTAAATAATTTTTTTTTAGTTTTCTGAATTAGTGACTACATTGAAACATACATTTGATCATATTTTTTCAAATAATTATCACATATATTTTATCCCTCTCTCAATATATGTATATTTGTAATGCGTAAGTAAAAATTTTGAAAGCGCGATTTTGTTTGTTTTTCCTTTAATGATTTCTAAAAATTAAAATGAAATTATTTATTCATAAGTTGCATAGATTTAAAAAAAATCCATACCTTTTATATTTCATAATTTGAAATTGTAAACATAATTTATTCAATATATACTAATTTGAGTTTCATATTTTTTCCTCTGAACAAACTGAAAACATCAAAGTCTCTATAAAAGTAATTACATAAGAAAAAAAATATAATTATTTTATTAATAAGCTTTAAAATTTTAACTTATCTAAGAGTAATAATTATTTTTAAAAATAATTTACTGGGGGAACTATATTCATAAGATTCAACATTCAATACTATTTAAATAATATGTAAAAAAGAACATATGTAATTTTTCAAAAACACTGCCATAGTCATTTGTCAAAATGTATCCTTCGGATAAAAAAAGGGGGGAGGGAGGAAAGAATAAAGCGGCACCAAATGAATTAAAAAGTGATGTTAATTAATTATGCAAAAACAATAATTCCCTTTAAAATACTAATTAAAATTTTAATATAAGAAATAAAATTATATAACTAAGAAAATTTGGAGAAAATAATTCTAAATAATATCTAAAAAAATCAGAAGTTTTTAGTAATTGATCAGCTAGGGTAATATTTAATAAACAATGGTTTCGTCAACGTTATCGGCAGACATCACGACATGCACAGAACGGTTGAAAATTAAACAGAAGTTATTTGTTTGGTACCCGACACGTGACCGTGAATTGGCTCCATTTTGTCTAATAATATACTATATCCTACATAATCTATCACACCATAATATGCTCCTCTTCTCCTAAATGATGAACAAAGCATGAAAAATTAGTCAAGTGTACCTGGATCATTCCATTGCAGGTCAAAACTTTAAATAACAAGTTTTAATCCTCCAAATCTGTCCTTGCAGATTTCATTTTGTTCCCGAAAGCGAAATAAACATTGAAAAATCAATAATTTTACACAAGAGAAAATAACGAAAAAATCCTTAGATTTGCTACGAGACCTTGAAATGATTTGCAGAACCTATACCAATATCAAAAGACACGTATGGAATCATGCATAAATAGAGGAGATTGTTTTGAAGGAGAGAAATTTTAAATGATATTTTTAGAAATTATTTATTTATTACTTTGAAACAAGCTTTGGACCTTTCTTAAAAAGAGTTTTAGCAACAACGCTCTTATTTCGTAAGCATTCTTGAAATGAAATTGGATGAGTTATATTAGTGGATAATGATACCATCTTTAATTCCTAGAAAAGATGATGAAATTGCACTTCTCATTTTCCATGTTCTTGAATTTCATTTTACCATCTTTTTCAAGACTGATATTCTATTTAATTTCAGATTTTTATGGTATGTGTGAATTTTACTGTAATTTAAATTAATGGATATCAACAAATATTTACAATAATAATTTTCTCTGAAGAATAAAAATTGAAAATATTGTTGTCTAAATTAGCGTTACCATGTTCTCTTACTCCTTGTTATTATATTTTATTATTTCTTTCGTCTTTCCCTCTGCGTGGTGTGCGTGCTTGCGTGTGCCTTTATATTATCAATAAAAAATTTTATATTAATTATCTGTGTAAATGTCAGCTATTTAGACGAATTGACAGATGTTATAACCGGGTTATAAGCAAAGTCATTGTCAAAATGTGTGGAGTCGTTTAATTGTCGTTTCTAAAGCTCCATAAATGGCAACATTAACATTAACATTTCAAGTACAAAATAACGTAATAATATCCTTATTTTATTAATTAACATGAGTAACGTAAGCTTATTTTAGCTTACCATTTAAAATACACAATTAAAGGCTAATTTTAAGACCAAATCTTAAGCATATTCCTTCCAATTTTGAAGTTTCTCTATTTCCAAATTAACAATTTTTCAATTACTTGCAGAAAGCATAATGAAAATCAGCGCATTCAGGCTGTTAATATTCTGAATATTAATTCTATATTGGAGCAAGCTGTGAACTTCCAATGAGTAATTAAATATCGGAAATAAAATCTGTATTTCTAAATAAAATCTGCGTGAAACTGCAAAATGAGATTGCCATAATGCAGAAATTTTGGCAAATAATGCTTTTCGCACCTATTAATTTGCAATCAGTTTCCAACTTTTACGGAAAACTTCAAAACCGAAACAGGAATAGTTTTAGAAATAACGATATGAAAGTGATATCCTTTTTATTTTTCAGGCACCGTCGATGATTTTGCAGGGATAATGATGATGATTTTAGAGTTGGTTCAGCGTTAGATGGTTAATAACACCCTACTCACTCAGCCCCAAAGAGCCTTTGTGGAATATCCTACATTATGTTTTGTCCCACTGGATGCTAAAATAACTTATTCAAACATTTCTATCGGTTCATTCTTTTAGACCAATCTCCTACTTATCGTTGATCAATCTTCTCTAAGAGCATAGAAATAAAACAACTGTCATTTATTTTACAAAAACCTGGAGACTGTCAAAAAGTGTATCTTCAAATTATATCTGACCTACTTTTCTCTCACTTAAAACAATCATGTTAGAAATGTTATGATTATTACGAATATGACCTCGATAAATTTACCAAAAAATGTCAAAATTCAGAATCAAATGTACCAAAGCATATAAAGACTACCTTCTTTTCGATATTAGGGAGAGAAAAAAATTAAAATAAAGAAGATTCTGAAATTTCAAATATCTTAAGTAGAAAAAAAAACTTGTCAAACCGTGGAAGTCATTTTGTGTTCTTGAAGAAACTTTCTCTGAAAGCAAATATGCAAATTCAGCCAGAATAAATTTACTCAACAACACGAAGTGAAAGAAGTTCGGATTGTGCTTTAAATTTTAGAAATCTTTTCGAGAACTGCAAGCATTATTTGAGTTGTAAGTGACACCACCACTAAAATTAGAGGAAAAAAAGCATAAATTTTGGATTGTAGCCAGATGCTGGATACTACAAGCAGTTAAAACAAATTATTTATGTGAAGGATTTCACTTTCATTATAAGTAACTTTTAGTTGAAAATAAAGTCTGTGCAAGCAGTTCATTGATTTATTAAAACAATATAGTAATAGCATGTGATCTTATCTTTAATAATATCTTTCTTATTTGTGATTTTAACGTTTATTCGCGTTTTTATTCTTACTGCTTATTTTTATTTACTTACTTTTCTTATTACTTATTTATATTCATATTATTTTTAATATTTGCTAATTTTCTTAATATTTTCCCAATGTCCAACTTTAATTTTAATTGAAATAAACAAGATTAGATTTTACTTTAGATATTTTTATTAAATAAAGTCTGAAATGATTCTTTTAAATTCAAAGAACCAAATGATAAAGAGATTAAATAAAATTGTGAAGCGCTTTATAAATTTCATTTGCAGAATGATTAACAACTGAAATCTAAAAAATCACGTAGGTAGAAGAAATCATACGTTTGAACAACTACACCGTTTCAGGTGGATATTAGTAAGTTAAATATATGATAATTAAAAATGAAAAATAATATTTTTAAAGTAGTTTCTGAAATTCTAAATTCGTTTTTTATATATTTTAATTGTGCATAACCTTATTTAACTCTGCGAATAATTCAGTCATTATTTTAAAAGCAGTTTTTTATTATAAGTGCGCAAAAATAGTTTTAATATAGTGGTGGAAAATGTGGAATAGAATCCATAGACAATAAAATATATGTTAACGTAAAAGGGTGTAGAAATATGATACCATATAGTCATATGCCATACAAAAATCTCAAGTATTTTTGAGTTTTCGTATTCAAAGACAGATTGACATAATGCCAGAAATGTGTTTTTCGGATTGGTCTGAGTGATCTGAAAAGTGGAAACTCGGCAAAATCTAGAGTTCGAATTTTTTGATGATTACGGTACTTCTTTCTCTATCACGTATGCATGATATTAAGAAATAAAATCGATTTTTAAAGTTCAAATTAAAACAGTTTCCCTTTTTATCAGTCAAATATTACTTTTACTTCACTTGGTCTTAATTTATAAAGAGCTATGATATTATTTATTTGCATGAATTTTAGATACATTTTTTACTTTACTTTGAAAATTCCATTTTTCATGTGGAAAAAAAAGCTGCACAAATAAATCACGCCATTGGTTTTCTTACTTTCTTTCTTAAAGTGAATTAAATTTGGAAAACAGTACAACTTAAATAAATCTTATGCAAAAATTTAGAATTTTGAGAGAGTGTTTTGTCATCAATGTAGTTAAACTAATAATTAATTTGAAGTGAAAAACGATATTTAAAAAAATCTACGAAACCTCGGAAAACAAATATAGACATAAACGATTAAATAAAGTTAATTAAGAAAACATAATTACAATGAATTAAATTTTATACATGAATCTAACAAAAAATCTCTTTATCCAACCTGATTAAATTTGGGACTTTTGCTTTACTTTTTCTAAGGCACAATAAAATATACTTACCGACAAATTAATTTGTAAATGTCTATTGTAAGTTATTTTACCATAAAGCTTTTATTTCTTCACAAATTAAAAAAATACTTCACAAATTATTACTAGAAACGTTGATCACATAGTATGGTCTTCACAATCAAAGTAATTACTTTATTATTTAGAGATACAAATGTATTAATATCTTAAGTTATAAAGAAAATTGTCTTAATATCCTGGTAAATTTCTGATGAAATGAAAATCTAGATATTTGAGTTTCTTATCTGAAACCATAACGAAATGTCATGATTTATTAATTAAATATTAACTAATCTAATTAATATATCATATTAATTTTATCTACTAAGCTATTTTCCTAAATTCTTAAATCAGTCTCATTCCTTACAATTTGTTCAAATACAATTACTAGAAAAGATTGGCCATTTTAAAATTAATGTTTGGCATTTTTAGACAGAAATCGGATAAAGGCATGGTAACGAAATAGGAGGTTAAGAAACTCATATCATTTGTATTATATTAAATAAGCTTTTACTCAATATAGTATCTTAGGGTGAGGGTTGATAATGGTGTGTAATTGAAAGCCTCATTCCCCGTTTTGATGAAACAGGTTTAGGTTTCCATTGTAACTTTAAAGGCTCATTTATTTTAATAGTTTCTCATATGATCCATTATATCAATACAATAATACAAAATATGTTGAAACATATCTTGTATCATTATAATGATGCAAGCTATCCTTTTGCAATACTTTGTGTTTATTGTAACGATACAAATTATCTTTTAAAATACTTTGTATCATTATAATGATACAATGTATCTTATTTTAAAGATATTTTGTATCATTTATCGCTTTGCAACTACATTTTACATTTCTATTTTGTATTTGCCGTCAATTTTTCAATTGACTGATCTGTTTACTCAACATCCGGATAGATAGCGAATTCAAATATCTAAAGAAACAGAAGAGATTTCGTAAGTTGCATCACAGGCTTAGGATAGCATATAGGGTGAAGGTTGTGTTAGTTTCAGTATGCGCTTAAGATGATATAATGTGTGTGTGTGTGTGTGTGTGTGTGTGTGTGTGTGTGTGTGTGTGT
>JAPMOR010089440.1:297267-360352 GCA_026543865.1 Argiope aurantia | reverse complement strand
GTGTGTGTGTGTGTGTGTGTGTGTGTGTGTGTGTGTGTGTGTGTGTGCGCGCGCGCGGGCGCGTGTGAGCGTGTTTCCGAAGAGAGGCTGGTCCACATCTATGTTGCATAAATTAAAATCCCCCAATTCTCCAAATATCCAACTTTAACAACAAAGGGGAGATTTTCTTTTCTTTCTGAATGACTTTTGTTTCTAATTTTAAAAAATGAGGTCAGGTCTCTAATTGCTGACAATCTCCTCAAGGTTCGTTCGTAGTCTGCAGCGACTTTCGGTAGCTTGATGGCTGAAACTTCGCAACTAAATTTCATCTGTCTAGCACAAAGTTTTTTTAGGTTATCTTTGGGCAGACATAAATAATGCCAAAAATGTGTGTTTCAAACACAGGAAAGTCTAAAACAGGGAGATTGTCAAAATCTAGCGTTCGAAATTTTTGGCGATTACAATACTTTCTCTGTGCTTCGTATACGAGAAAGTAAAAAAAAAAAACTATTAAAGCCATTCTCACTATTATAAGATACAAAAAAAATCCAAAATAATAAACATTATTAGTATAATGCTATTTCATAATTTACTTAATCTTCTTCAATCTGTCCCTCGTATTTTAAATGATTTTTGTTTTGATGTCCAGAGTTTTTATAAATATCTCTTTTTAATGCCCTTGATACATGTTTGTAGCTATTTTTTGCACATTATTCTAAATCAACCGAACTTAACAAGTATGGGTCACCATACTATTCCAGCTCATTTAAAGGCCTCGGAAGAAGATTTGCACGAGTAGTTTCTCAGCAAATGGGATCCTAAAGAGGCTTTATTGGACTTAAGTCAAGTGAATGGAATGGCAATGGCAATCACTCAATTCTTCGATTCTGAAAGCATTTCATGGACGGCTCAATGCAATCTGATAGAACATTAGCACTCATTATAATGAATCCAAAAGAATAAGGTCTTACAAATTGATGAACGCCCGTGCCAAGATCTCTCTGACCACAAAAGTCTTTTATTAAATACATCTAGACAGCCGAAGACATCAAGCCTATACCATTCATTATTACACCTCCATTATAACTGTCTATCAACAATGTTCGATTTGTGGCGACATATTTTTCTCCAGACCAGAACGCAAGAATCATTTTCTAGACTTTCTCCATGTCTGGAACTTGTACAGACTGCCTATTAAACTCTATCCAACCTGAGTATTCGAATTAATTGTAAATTTTTACGGATTCTTTTTAAAAAGACATACATGTTCATCATGTTAAAAACAGGCTATAAATGCGAAGAATCATCGTACTTTAATAGCTGATATTTTTTAGTTTCTTGTCACAAAGTGTTTAGTAACCAGCTGAGGCAAAAGATAATTTAAGTCCCAATAAAGAGCCAAAACATTATCTTCGGAACGTATTATAGTAAGTGAGTGACCTGACTGAAATGAACCTCGCTACTAGAGGTACTCACGCTTCTATTTTACAACTACCTCATTTGTGGCATGTGCTTTTCTATACATCCAACTGCCTCTAATTGAAAAAACCATGCAAAAAGTCAATAATATCCTGCAGAATCAATTATTTGAGTTTCGAGTTGGAAGATCGATAAATATTTTTGAAATGACAAAAATCACAAGAAGGGGATCCAAAAGAAACGTAAATAAACACAAAAACTCGTTTTACTAATTTCCTAAAAGAAATCATATGAGCTAAATAACTCTTTCTACTTCCAAAATCAATCTGCAGAATGCTGATTGATTCCAAAATCAATCTGCAGAATGAAGGCTTAGGATAACTTATGAAACCTCGGGGTAATCATCACTTACTAAAAGTCTGAGAACATGGAATATAACTGTGGTGCCGTCATGACAGCGCGCCAAAACCAGCGCCTCTAGCGGCAAAAATACTGTAGCTGCCAGTTCAGAATAGGCCGCGGTGAAAGACGTTTGCAACGGAAGACGTTCGTTGCATAACTAGAAAGAAGACGTGTTTTGACGATGCCACTGTAGACGATAGCCATAACGTTCTATAACTCGAAAGAAGACGACGTGTCTTAATTAACTTTGTTTACTTCAGTGTTCGTGTTGTTCCAGTATTTGTATTGTTCCTGTTCCGTCCATCATCTATTAATCTTGTAACTAAATTCAGAATATATTCATTTTATCATCAGTTGGCCAACTCATCCTTTATGTGTTAAAACGCCCACAAACAACCTACATAACTATCCATTTATTTATGTGTTTATTTTTAGATAATCAACTTTTCGGTATATTTTTTTTAATGTTAGCATATTTTTATATAGTGTCCCCGAAAATTTTTAAATTATGAAGTTTAGAATATGTTCATAATAAATAATAATAAATGAGACATACTTTTTTAAAAGTTGAGATTGTGACAACTATATAACGAATTATATCATTTTTAATCTCAAGAATTCATTATTCTCTTTATATATTAATTAAAATTTTTCTTTAGGCTTGATTAGGCAATATGCTTTTAATTATTTTAAAATTTTGTTTCCAAGTGCTTTGTTATCAACTGAATTTATAAGCACTATCATTTTCAACACACAATATCGCTGTGTGCCTGTATAGCTGTTAAGCAAAAAATAGATTTACTTTCTTGTACACCTATTTTATGAAACATTGTTAAATTAAGGTTTTTTTCCTGTGATTTCACAATCACGCGTTTTTTTTGCTTTACATTTTTTAGAAACTGTGGGCAAATGAAATTTTTCGGATGTAAACGAATATACATTATCTCCTAAAAGTGTTCAGATACTTTCGTAGTTTGTTGAATACAAATTTCTGAAAATGTTGAATACAGTATTTCTGAAAATGTTGAATTCTGTAGTTTGTTGAATACAATGTTTCTGTGCACTAAAAAGTCAATTCAAGATTTTTTAAAAAAATTCTTTTGCGGAATAAATAAGCAACATAAACTTCAAACTATATTTAAAACGTCACTACTATGCAAAAATAGAAAAAGTGGCTGATAGCACTTTTTTTTAATGACTTTATCCCTAAATGTGTTAGTGTCCGATCATTTTCGTCACTTGAATTTTATTAAAATGTGGAAAATGAGTTGCACATTTATATAAAATATATGTTAGATTTTATTCAGAATTAGATTCAGAGGGTATGAAAAATTATATATCTTTTTCTTTAATTCAGAACTAGCTAGAATTTTTTTTTCTGCACTTTCTAAATTTTCCGATTGAGTTCGGAAAGTCAATTATCTTTTAAGCTAGAGCATCCAATCAATAAAAGTGACTTCATTTAAGGATTAAATGATAATATTTTACAATTTCAGATTTTTTAATGTCTTTCAATCCGCATTTTATTTGAGGACTATTAATCACATTTTTTTTAATGATCCGATCGTAAACATTGAATTTCGTAGATAGAAGTTTATAGTATTTTGAACTTTATAAGCCGAAGTGCCTTTTAATCGCCAATTTTAATGACTTATTTTATGTTCTAACATATGTAATATATTTTTTTTAGAAGTTAACTATGAGCAGTTTCCTTATTATATATGCAAAATACTTCTGTTTTTTAAATTTATTTATTTTACTTTATTATTTATTTATTTTTAAGACTATTGATAAAACCAATAATATTGAAGAAATGGAAGTGAATCCTTATCTCTAATAACTCTTTTAAATGAAACATTATAACGCAGATGGATTAGATGTGATTTTTGATGTGATCCAGATAATCGTTTTGTGATTTTTCCCCTCTAATTACATCATTTCAATGTAAAAATATTATATATTTTTCCAAATGACATTTCGAAATTTCCACTGATTTGTTACGGAAGTTTTGACATCGTCACAGTATCTGTTATTCTCCCTGGAATCCTGAAAACATTATGTTTTGACTTGTTTCACAGACATTTTCCAAATAGATATCATCAGAGATTTCTAATAGACATAATCAGAAATCAGCCCAAATCAAATTTATTCGTGTTTTGATTTTTTTGATTTTTTTTTTTTTTCGTTTCGCCTTCAACTTTGTTTAATATTTATCAGAAGAATACACCCTTTTTTTCTCAATGCGTATTTAAAGTTTTCTTTATTTCTCTTGTTAGATATTCATCGTACAGAAGTAGATTTTTTTTTGTTTGCCGACAGCAAAATAAAATATATTTTGATTTATATTTTTAAAATAGCCCTCTTATTTCTATTTTCTTGACTTATACAAAATACACAGTTCTGATTTTATAATAAAAAAAAATGATAACATATAAAAGAATTTGATCAACAGAAATTAAACTTCACTTCCATATGTGATTTTTGAAATTCTTTTCTCAGTTGATTGAGAAATTCTGAGTTGAAAAACTGCCATTGCTCACGAAATAGAAAATTAAATATATTTGAACAAAGAACTAAATACAGGCCGGAGATTGGAAACGAAATGGACATTTCAGAAGAAAGCTTCAAGTCTTCAAGTAACAAAACAAACCGATGTCTATTTTTTTTTTTCAATTTACACACTTTCCCAAGATACATAATGGAGCAATGAAGTATTTTGCAGATGGTCACTCACTTTTCTAGAAAAATATATCATTTATTGAAAAATTGCATTTGTAAATGAAACAAGTACAATACAAAAGTGTTCATGATTTATTTTAGAAAAGTGAAGAAGGATAGTTCTTTGAATCTTTTGACTGAAAATGTAAAAACGGAGTGGCATTTTGAAGGGCATTTAACTGCCTTATCCCTGCAAACACTTATCCTTTTCAAAACATCTCAAGATCTATGTCATTGCTTAGGATATGGATATCAAATATTAAAACATATTTCATACTTTAGTATGAATAAAGTATTTCATACTTTATTTCATACTAAAATGTCTGAATTTTATAGAGTATTATTTATTTAGCATTTCTATTAGTTAACTATAGGTTGCATGTTATTTACTGGCAAAAAAAATACTCAAATATATGACAAATACTGTCGTGTATTTGTTGTCTGTCTTGTGCGAAGTAAACTAAGAAATTGAGTCGCAATCATCAAAAACATTTACGTGCATATTTAGTTAAATCTCACGGTTTTATATATTCTTGCAATTGAAATAAATATTTAAAAAAAATTATCTGTGTGTCTGTGAACACAATAACTCAAAAACACAATCTGATCCAGAGGTTTCCAATTAGAGGTATATGCATCCGTGGGTATATATATGTTGGTAATGGTTGAAAGAATTGTATATAAAGTATTAAAATTATTAAAAAAATAAAATTTTGTTTCCATTTTTCTGTGAAAATTAAGAGTTGATTGCTAAAGCCTACTCAGAATACTAAGACGATTTTAACTCCATTAAACGAATTTGTTTTTAAGAAACCTAGAAATGTTCTTAAAAAAAGAAAAACTGAAGGAAATTTCGATTTACTCTTTTTTACAATGGAATTTTGTTTTTAATATAACTGACTTCTTGGTACCAGTAAACGAAGAAGTACTCAGAATGAATTCGGTATAATAAAGCCTTCAAAAGCAATAAAAGATATAGTATCTTTCGAAAATACAGAATTTATAGAAAGAACTTCTGTCTCAAATTTTTGTTAAGGATAACTGTAAGCTTGTTGCTGCCGTAGGCATAAGATCATATATGTCTTCATTTTATTCACATTTCATAAAACTCAGCTCTGTAAAAAATCCTCAAAGATCGCATATGTATATTGTCTTTGATTGAATTGTGAATAATAATTAGCCTTCATCATAAATTATTTCGATACTGTTTGCTTTTTTTCCTTATTAAAGGGAAGAAAATGTAAAACCAGTTTTCAATCTTATAGGTTAATTCAAATCTTTTCAGATTAAGTTAGCTTAAGCCATGAGTTGTTATGGACCTTTATAAGCTCACTGACATTATGTGTCAGCGATTTAAGCCGAATGAGCGTCTCTTGTTTTTTCAGTACAGCCGAAAGTACGACTTAGCGACTTCATGCGTTAGATTTACTTGCATGCATATATTTTACAGGGGAGCACATTCACACACCTCACAGAAGGAGAACAGCCATGCCCGAACCGGGACTCGAACCCGGGATGCCCAGGTCACGTGGCTCTGTATCAAATTCCCGATCAAATCTGTTCAGGGATTAGCTGTCCTTCTATTTGTCTATTCGTGCATACTTTAGTAGATTAATCAGGTAGTCTAGGAAGAATGATTTTCTCTGATTTAGATCTCACTGCATTGAAGTAGTGTACACCGATAAAAGATCTGTGTTTTAGCATCATAGGGGAAATAATTTTAAGAATTAATTTTTAAATTAAAAATTTAAATAAAATTAATCAATTTAAAAAGATTGTAGCTACTTATTTAAAAATTCTTTATGGAGAAATTTGTATTTCAAGCCAAAAGTGTAAGAAAAATCTATTTTAAACATCATTAATTCGTTTCAAATTAATATTAAAATAACAAATAATAAGAGATGCAAATGCGAATTGATATTTTAAAATAAAGGGATAAATGCAGTAAGTGTTAAAATCACATTAAAAAATTATCGATAAAAGCTTCTTACCAAATAAAGAGGTAGGAATTTAAAATCCAGCAGCCAATCAGAAACAAAGAGCTTGTGGG
The DNA here is from genome assembly GCA_026543865.1 of Argiope aurantia. NCBI lineage: Eukaryota > Metazoa > Arthropoda > Arachnida > Araneae > Araneidae > Argiope > Argiope aurantia. The sequence continues at coordinate 353,784 of JAPMOR010089440.1, read as the reverse complement.
AGGCAGTCTTTCTGGCATCCCCTAACAAATGGACCTCACATGCCTGCGCCTGAAGAAGAGAACCAAATATTCAGTACGAATAAATCATTTAAAATCATTAAATGCAAATCATGAAATCATTAAATGCAAATCATGAAACCATTAAATGCAAAAAATAAATAGTAATAAAAAAACATGCAAATACTCAAAATACATAGAATTATCAAGATGTATTTTTTAAACTGGAACTTGTTGTTATTATTAACATTAAGTAAAATCCATCCATTATATGATGCAGTTTAAGTATAGTCGAACCTTTCTATATATCGAACTTGAAGATAACTGGGAAAAATTTTATATATAAAAATTTTGGCATATAGAAATTTCAAAATAAAGAATAGCAAATATAGATAATGTTTCCTTTTTTTTTCTTTGCTACAAAATAAGTATACTTTAGTAGTTTTAAATGGCTAAAGAAGACTTAAAATTAATTAAGCTATCAAAGAAATTCATTTTAAAAATTGCACAAATAACAACTATTTTTCAGAACCGTTAATATCGTACTTGTTAAAATTTCATTCTCTCGTGCCTTATCTTTATTTTTTGTCACGAATTCTATGCTTTTCATTACGTTAAATTTTTCTTTCACTTTTAAAGATTTTCCTTTAAAGACCATCATTATTACAAGAAATCTAAAGTGAGTTTAAAATAAAATTCTCTCTGATTCTCATATGATTCGAAGATAAGTGTTTTTTGCTTTTTCTGAAACCCGATATTTTAAGAATTTTATATTACAGTAAGAGTAAGTGAAATTGCTTTTTTATTATTTGATTTATTCTTCTTTCTAAGAAAGAAATCTATTCTCATGTTTTAACTATAAATGGTATTTATAATTTCTATTATAAAATGCCTTTGATTTATATAAATTTTATCCGATATATAAAAGTCTTTATGCGCAATTTAATGCGCAAGATTAAAAATTCAATGTATACAGAAATTCAACATATGATAGATTAATATGTGAGGTCTGACAGTAATTGCTCTTTTGTTTTCTTTTATTCCCTTTGCTTTTAATATTGTGCTATAAACATATTTTTTATTATTGTATTTACTTAATTTGTGTAGAATACTATTAACTTAAATTAACGAAGTATATTATTTTTATAATGAATATTATATATTATTTAATAAATGTTTATTGTTGCATTTGTTATTCAATATATTATTACGCTTAGAAACGATTGTATTGCTATTAACTTAAGTTAAAGGAATCACCTGTAAAGTAGATATAATCTCTATAGTTCTCATGAATTGAAAATGAAAAAGTCAAAAGAAACAAACAATAAAAGGACATGAATTGCACCAACTGTTGAACGAAAAAGGACAAATGACTACGTGGGTTTGTACAATAAGAAAGTAAAAGTCAGAAAGAAGAAGAAAGCGTACAGTGACGTTTCTGTTCGTACGTTGCGTGCTGATGAGATTTTTAAAATCAAAATATATTTTTGTTTTAATGATGCCTATAATAACTGATGGTTCATTTAGAAAAAGCAGATCTTTTAACCCTTTTTTCAAATGATGATGGAAATTTCCATCATAGCTTTCAGTGAACAAAAAAAAAACAGGTTTACTGTAAATTGATTGTTGCTGGTAACTTTTTTTACAACTATTGCTTAATAATGAACGTAGGCGTAAAACGAAATCAAATGTCACAATCATTATAGCTGGTTTGAACTTGTCATTTCGGAAGCTGTCATATAGCTGGTTTGAACTTGTGGTTGGAAGAAACGTGCGATTTCTTGAATATTTTTTATAACTAATCTGAGATTATTTTTTTTTTGTTAATAAACACGAAAATGAGTGCAGAAATTTAGAAGAGAGGGACATTGAAGATTTTTTTACTGAGCTTAACATGTAAATTTGCATGATGATGCATATTTCCATCATACTGTTTTTTAATTATTTTATATTATATATTTATACTATGATTTTTTAAACATTTTTCCTTTAATCTAGAGCATGAATTATATCATTCTGATTTATTTCACAAATAAAGAAACAACCATGCAAAGAAGAATTAATTGGATAAATGACACACATTTTATATGCTTTTGTTTACTACCTTAACAGCATTTCTTATATTTATTAAAAATTCATTCTGTATTTCTTAAAAAAGTCTTTACATTTTTGAAGCTAAATAACATACGGAAATATTTTACTTCTGTTTTTTAATGAAGATACACTAAAATAGGCTCTAGTGGTCCAAAAACTGTATCTTTCTCCTACAGGTCAGGAAAACTAGCAAACAAAATGATTTTGAAACATTTGGCAGCAATTTTAAGTCATCACTTAATATAGAAATACGGAATAAACAATTTAGAAGCTGGATTCAAACACATCAGCCTTCGCCTACAGCGCAGGAAAACTCGCAAACCAAATGATTTCGAAGCATTTGACATCACCCTTCGCCTACAGGAAAACTCGCAAACAAAATTATTTTGAAATATCTGGCAACAATTTTAAGTCATCACGTAATATAGAAATTTGAAATAAACAATTTAGGCTCTAGTGTCAATATATATAAATTAAAAGAAAAGAGAAACATTTTTCCATCTGTTTTGAGAAATTATGGCACTTTCGGTATTTATCATTATTAAATCCATATCAGCCTTTGATGAGTTGGAAACTGCATTATTATGAGCATTTCCTTCCATAGTCATCCTTTCAATTAGTAAATGTCGAAATAATTACAACAACTGACTGTTTGCGACTTAATTGAGTATTAAGGATTGAGATAAGGAAATTTTGCGATAGATTATGTACGATAATAGATTCTTTAGTAGACGTGCAAAATGCTCTCAATGAGATTTTTTAGAATGCATTCGCAATTCAAATGAATGAACATACTCGTTTGTAGCTTAAATGTGTTCACTATGTAAATATATAAGATCTACATAAGAAATACATAAGATCTTATAATAGATAAGATCTAATATAATCTCCTAAATTCAATGAACTTAAATAATAAATTTGCTAGCAATAATAAGCTACTTTCATTTCGGAAGCGGAGGCATTTGTAGTATGAATATGATGCCGAAGTAAATTTCTTGGTTTCAGGATTCTGTATAAAGACACTTGTGACAAATATAAACAGCTGATGGTAAAAAAGACATAGATATATTTATAATAGCAAATCAAATAAGAATGGGTGTGTCAAATTTACCTTAAGATTTCAGAAATAAAAATACAATATACGCGAGCAAATAATTTACACTTAAAGAACCAAATATAATAAAACAAATAATTTTTTAATACACTTTTATAAATACCATAAAAAGAAAATAAATTTTATTTTATTCTTTATAATTAATTACTATAAATACTATGGAACAGGGACATCAATTTATTTCTCTAATCCACTACCAGATGGAGCTGTGCATTCAGAATCAAAAATCAATAATATTCATAGAACAACTTATAATTAAGTTCTGAAATTCTGAAGAAATATAGTTTGATTAGAATTTAAAAGCTATAGAATGTAGAAAAAGAATAGAAAATCAAATATCATGATTACAAATATAAAAACACCTATGAAAAATAAAAGTATGCAATAACTGTATTTTTGTATATATCCATTAATCGATTGCGAAAATAAAAGTTGCTTCAAACATATAATCAGTAGCTAACAGCTACATTCAATTAAAACTTTTAACTGTTCTCTTTTTCCATTTTCTATGAAAATAGTAGAATATCGTTGAAAATAAGGGAAACTTCATGATGCTTCTAGAAGTCTCATATGATTTGTCGTATTTAAAAGGAGACTATTTGCAGGCTTTTTGTATATATAATCATAAGCAACTCATTTAAAACCCTTCTGTTATCTTTATCCAAAGTTGTTTTTTACAAACTTTTTCATGTATCTTAGCATTTAGTTTCAAGTTATAGAAGATTTACCCATAATTGTAAATAACACGTTTAAAACCTGAGCAGTCACACCACTTTTCAAACTTGAATTTCATATAAACACGAAGGCATTTCAATTTTTATATATATAATCATTGTTGGATTAAAATAAATTCAAGGTACCATCTATTAAATAATATCAATTTGGAATAAGGACCTTGTTTTGTAAGATCGCATAATAATTTCTTTAATACTTCAGTTTCAGGATTTTTTTTTAATCCTGCTATTTTAATATTCATATGACAGGAAACCCAAGTTATATTTGTTGCGAAATCATGTAAACCAAACAAGAAATTGAATTGAAAATCACGAGCTTTAAGATCCAAAAATAATTTGTTATAAAACCATACAAAAGCTAACTCGTCATATTCTATCTCTGTCTTTAGAAAACTTATAAAACTCTGAAAAATATAAACACTTTCACTTCACTTCTAAGGTTTCCAAAGTTATTTTTGCTTTCTTCAAAAACTGATCAAAGCTTATTCGAAGTAACTTAAATGAGATGCAGTCACTTTAATTTGCACACAACTAACGTGGGAGTAAATTTAGTTTCTGAAAAAGGCTGTGCTCTGGTATCTTTCAATCATTTGAGCTTCATCATCTTTTATCATCAAAATCAGCTCCATAGAGTTTCCTCTTAACAAGCAAGACGGCGAGAAAGATAAAAAAAAAATTGTGAACAAGCAGCCACACACACATGAAGTAATCGTCTCGTAATTAAATTATGCACTTATTATGAAAATTGAGGACCATGAAAAATGTGACGATTATTATTAAGTTGTCCCTAAAATCGAAAGCATTAACATTTATGCATATAAATGTAATGTCCCTTTTCCTTTACTTTGCTTTTCTCTTAGGTTTTAAAAAAAATGGTCGTCTTAAATTCAGTACTGGCGCTATCACATGATGATTAATTACTTTTTTCTTAGCTTTAACGCAGTGTTTTTTTTGAAAATAGCAATTGTTAAGATTTTTTTTCCTAGTCTTTGCAATGAAATTCTATATATGTGAGTTATTAATCAATAACAAAAAAGAAATTTAATGCTAATCTGGCTAGTGTTTTTTTTTTTAAGTAGAGTTCCGATGAAATATTACAGTTTGATTTTTATTGATAGATGCTAATTTCCTTAATCTAATTTTCAATCAATTATTCAATTAATCAGTTTCAATGAATTCTGATCTAGAAATTCTAAAATATAAGAATAGCTCGTTAAAATTTAGCTAATCTTGTTTGCAATGATAAATTATTTGAAACATTTCCCTTTTAAAGTGATATTTGAATTTATTTGAAAAGCTGACGCTATCTATTTATTTCTGAATTTTCTTTTCAATGTTTCTAACATGGTGATGTATGTCATTTCTTTTTCAAAATAATAAATTAAATTCCTTAAATACCGATAAGCAATGCTCCCGCAAATAAATCTGCACCTTTCAAAATATGGATAGTATAAAATATATAGTCACTAAATTTCTAAAAAAAACTAATTAATATTTATTTTTTTCTAGAAAATAAATATTAATTAAATTTAAATTTTTCTAGGAACCAAGCAGTCTTGCTGCATTTTATGTATATATCACAATCAGGAAGAAGCTGCTCCCAACTTTATTATGCATCTGGGGAAATCTGAAGAATCATTGTCGGGACAACTATTGTCGGAATACTATCGACCATCACCACCCAAAACCAAACCGTCGCCCTGGGATATATATCTTTGTTCTATCATTGGAGTGGAAGTAACAGAATTCCACACCATTACTACACTCACCAAAGAAGCAAGAACTTACTTATTAATACGGCAATATCTCACCTATTCCTAGTACCTCCGATAAGATACGTTAAATTTATCCATAAATTAAGCACCCGTCCATACTAAGTGTCCAGGAAAAAATAAACTTATACTATCAAGATAAATATATATTGCTTTTTTCGTTTTTCCTGTTCTAATCAATACTTAATTACCTAATTTTAATAGCAGAGAAATATTTAGAATTTGTTGCATTTCGCAATTCAGTAATATATCTATGCCAATTAAATTATTTGATGATCTATATATATGTTCACTGTTAAAAATAGCTGTTAGAAAATTTTATTTTCAATATTACAGAAATTTCTCTATGCATAAGAATGCCTTAGATAACATTTTAATAAGTTATGCAGTTTCGTAATTTAATTTAAAGAATTTTAAATATAAATATATAGTCGTAAATGTGTTTTACTAAACGTTACTTTAATTGGATATTTAACGTTATTCGTTTATTTTAAATCGTCTGTAATTTTTAATGCATCTGACGTGAAGTACTAGATGTTTTTGTTAAAAGGTTTCTTTATTAGGGATGTTAAAAAATGAGGTTTGTCGCCATGATGAATCAGAGTTTCCAGATTTTTTTTATTGAGATTTTTTTATATTATATAAAAAGACATTTAATGGCAAATGGAAAAATTATTTACAGAAAGTTTTAACTTTGCTTGGTTGCGAATTATAAATGTAATTGTCTTTCAATAACGTTTTTTTTTTCTTTTGCCTGATTTTGAATTGAATACCCTATTTATGCTTCTAGATAAGAAGATTACATTTAAGTACTGGATTTACTTGCAGAAAGATATGAACAAACTTAAGAGTAGACATTATTTCATTTTATAAATACATCTTTCTTTTTGAACAGTATCATGTTTTTTCAAATTATTTTTTTAACAATAGTCTTCTAGTCTACTAAAAAATAAACATAATAATATGTAATGTAACAAAAGCAATAGTAAATATTAAAGGAAATTAGTTAAAAACGAATAAATAAATATTTTCCTTGCAATTTTGCATTTGCCTTTAATAAAATATATGTGTTCATTGCTATGAAAAATTTGTGTTTTTAGATATATTTATAAATTTTTAAAATCGAATCGGAGAAAAAACTTTAATATAAAGCTCTATCATTTACTTAAACTGTTTCTTTTTGCATAAATTATCATTTCCTCTTCGACCTTGACTTGATATTTAAAGTCTTGAATAATTTATGATTGGCTTTTAATTTAAAAATACACTCCGAAATAAAGCATATCGGCAAAATTTAAAAAATTATTTCAAGGAAAATTTAATGCTTTTCAAAATAGGGTATTTTTATTTTTATTTTATTGATTTTTTTGCTAATACTTATTTAACTATTCTAGAAATTGAATTTTATTTCTATGTTTTTAAGTATTAAAATGGAACGTCAAGCGTCTAAAACTAGCTATTTTTAACAGTTTCAGCATTTTTTGTTTAATTAGTGTTAAGACTGTTAAAGATACTCGTGAAATCTGCATTGTGTGTGACGAAGGAGAAATGCCACTAAATACAATCTGCATTTAATTTTCAGTGTTTGAATAAAACTTTTCGTCAAATGGTTTTATGTAGTTTTTAAATAAAACTTTAATCAACAAATACTTTAATACTTTTGCAAATACTTTTACTTTTAATAAACAAATTTGAAAAATTAACATAAAATATTATTAAACCCAATAATTCCCATCAATGTCATAAAAAATTTCAATCAAATGGGACCTATTCCAGAAATAAATAAATAATATCTTTTCTCCGTAATACAAGCAGAGGAAATTAGCGGATATAAACTTATTTGATTTCATTATTCATTGTTACTTTAATTCTGTTTTATTTATATCTGTACCTTTAATTTTTGCTTTATTTTTAATTTTTTTGTATATAAGCACTTGCATAATAAATTTATAGAGATAATTTCTTGAATGAATCAAGTTTACATTAAAAAATATTATTGCAACATTAATTATTGTTGTTTAGTTTTAATTTTCTGTAAAGTATTATCTAATTACAAAAATTATCGATTCATTAAACTTCAAAAAAATTACAAAAGGATTTTGATGACAGAAATGTCATACAGGCATTTTTATTGCCAAAGACATTTTGGTCAAGAATAAAACGAGGCTTTAATATTTGCTTATATGAATTATTGTAGGTCTTTATATAACGGCCAAATCTTATTTTGGACCATTAAAATAGTAATTAGCTTATAATCATATAAATTTAAACAAAAAAAGTATTAAATTATCATCGAAGTTTTAAAAGGGAAAATAATTTTAACTCTTCTCTTTATTCAGAAAATCATTACTAATCTATTTAGTATAAATAGGTATTAAAATGAACTATTGCTATAACATGTATTAAAGTTATTTTTTTAATCAAGGCTTTCATAGTATTTTACTCAGTTTGGTAAAATATTTTTTTCTTTATTTCTGTCTAAATTTTATCAAAAAATATCCAATTAGAAAAGGTTCGAATAACCTAAAAAAGAAAATGTTCTAGGTTTGCGCAGAATATTACATTTCACTTTGATCTGCTATTAGATATTCAAATCCCAAGATTGAAGAATGCTTTAAATTAAATTAAAGCTCTGAAGATCTTTTTTTGAATCTTCATATTCCATTTTAATCCTTTCTAACGAAGATTATTTTAATATTCTGATAATTTTTTTTCTGGTGCATCAAATTAAATGAAGATTAAGTTTTATTTCTACTTATCGCTGAAAGAAAAATCATTATCAATACTCCAAGAATATTAGGAACAAAATAATTGATCATTATAATTCGATTCCCGTTAAGATTTGTCTCGTAAACGATGCTTTTGGAGATAGAATTAATCAAGACAATCGTCACAGACGTTTTTTTTTATTTTTATTATTTAATAAAAAGAGTAGTGGCACCAAACAAACGGATTGTAGATTTCATAAAGTTTAACAAATCAATAATTTTTATAATTGGATGGCATTTTAGAGAAAATTGAAATTAAACAATGATAATCAAAGTCGCAATGGTTTTTTTATTTCATTTTTATTTAAATTAAACCCACCCCTATACTTTGTGGCAGTTCACTATATTTCTTGAACATAAATTACTTTTAATAGTTTATTGATTCTACCTTAACTATTAACCAACTTGCTTGATTACTGTTAATCATTTATGCCTGAAACTAGCAAATCTTTATGGTACTGTTAAAGTGGCAGCTTAAATATAACCAAAATTCTTTTGATTTTAATTATTAAAGTTGATTTCAGTTGCCGATGTCGTTTCCCTGTGATTTTTCAAGTAGTAAATTGAAATTATATTTTTATTATATGTGTAAAAGGTAAATGGGCTTAACAAATAAAAGATAATCCTGTAAAAGAAAATGATAACTTTTTGTTTTTTAATTATTTTAAGACTTACATTTGATACCTGTATCAGTCATCATAAAATTTATTATATAAAGTATAATTCAGTCCTTTTAGCCCGAAATTTACTTACTTTAATATTTTTAATTTTTAAAATTACTTTATTTATGTATATATCATGTATATATATTAACTACTACTACTTTATAAACTATATATATGTATAGCAGTTTAAAAGTGTAGATATAAAAGTAAATGAAAAACAAATATTTTTTGCTTACTTTTAATACTTTACTTTTATACTGATATCAAAAGTAAGTAAACCAAAATAATTCTTTCAGCTGAAATATAATATTTCTATATTTGGACTAAAAACTATTTTTATGTATCTTATGTTATGTGAACATGCAATTATGAAATTATTCAAGAAATTATTTTACTGGCTTATGTTATAAAATTATAAGTATTTTTCGATGAAACAGCAAATTATAACTATTTAGGACAGACAGAAATCTTTTGTTTCCATTTAATAATTTTCAAAGACAATATCATTTTTTAGCTGTTACACACATTGCATTTAGCAACACGCATTTCAAAGGCTTGCAGGAGAATTAAACTGTAACGATTGGAATGCCCATCCATCATATTGCAACATTCGATCGGAATCTTATCTCTGCAGTCCATTAGGACAAATGTTAATGCGAGGCACACTCTAGAAAACTTTTCTCCCTCATACAATGCTGGTAGTTGATCAACATCTCAAAAGCGTTAATCCCCTAAGTCGAAAGCTTGAAATGCCAAGTTTGTCTAATATGTGAAATTCTGAATATATCACGTCTAAAAGCCTAAATATGCAAGAGAATATAATTGCACTGTACAAATCGAATTGTGTAAGAGAAACAAAGTAATATTAGTAACTGATTTTAACTATTTTCTGATTACTCGATATTTGCCAAAAACTGTTCACTTATATAGAAAATATCAATCAATTTATTTATTCGAATTTGTCTTATTTTTTTTCTTGGAATATGACTGTTTAAGTAGCTTCTGAAAGGCAAATTTTTGTTTTTCTTAATAACTAAAAAATAAGTAAAATAATTATGGATAACATTGCCAAAAACTGTAAAAAACTGAATTTTATTATTAATTTTTATTGATGAATGATTGCTACATTAAAAAAAATATTGTGTTCAAAGTCAATTTTTAAAAAGTCCAAATAAGATTTAATCGTTAAAAACACATAGAAAAATCTGAACTATAGCAGATATTTTTCTGTGAACTAGTCATTTCGTCTTTTTTAAAAAAGAAGTGAATCAATTATGATTTTCCAAACCTATCATTCACACAGTGTTTATATTTTAAATACAAAACAAGGCCAACTTAAATAACGTCTTGTCAAGAAATATACAAATTTTTCATACAACTTAGCATCTCACGGCACATTTTCTTAACGTATTGTTTTGATGTCAAGCTCTTTTTCTACGAGTAAAATGTTTCATGGAATACGAAACTAAATTGGCGTGACGTTTTTGACGTGCATAATGTGACAATTAGAAAACCTTTTTTGTATTTTGAATTTCGAAAAATATTACAATAAAAGCTTTTCAATTCCTAAGATAACACCATTCAAGTAGGATTTGTATGCTTAATTTTGTAAAAATATTTGGCCTTAATCAAGAACCTTTTAAAGAAATTCACTAACATATCATGAATTTATTTTTTATTAGCAGTATGTTGGTATGCATAAGGGCTAAATTTATTACAGGAAATAACTACTTTTCACAGTTTCGACACTGCTGATACGAGATCTTCAATAAATTCCTTTATTTATAGAATAAGTTGATGTTTCGACAGATAGTGATTTCAGATTCAAAATCATCTAAAAACCTTCCTTTACTATAATAAAAACATTTCTATTTCCTTTTAAACAGTGCCATTGTATGATAAAGCGTAACACTTAACACCACATCATATTTCTGTTTTTAAAGCCCTTTGAGGTTTGGTATAGATGTAGATGAACTTTATTAAAAAAGAAAGAAAAGAAAAGAAAAAGTTACACTGCAATCAATTGGAAAGAAACATACTTTTATTCTAACAATGAGCATGAGAATGCATTTTAAAAACAGAATGGCTTCTCTAGTAATACCCAATGTTACCTAAATTAATTTATCTTCTTCTTGTAAAAAAGTGTTTAATGGCTTTATTAGCAACTGTTCCAAATTTTTAATTCTAACTTTTTAAAAAAAATTTAAGCATGAATGCAGAGTATAAATAATTACGAAGATTCATGGAGCTGATTGATTGAAAATATAATGGAATTACATAATACAATGATAATATAATAGCTGATATTAATTTATATTAGCTCAGCATTGGTATAATTTATTTCATAAAAATTTTATGAATAGAAATGTAGTTATACTATTTATGGAAACATTTTTTTTTTTACATTTTAAAAATGCCTTTCTTTAAATATTTTGGCATATTCGAGACATTAGAAACTGATTAAATTTTTCTAACCCTCAATTTAATTCAAAGTAAAAGTCATCATGAGAAGGCGCTTAATAACCTTATAAATTAACAGTAAATAATTAACAGATTTAAAATAATGTTCCCTATATGTTTCCTTTTATTTCTAATTTAGATATTTCAAGGCTACCCTCATTTTATATATCCTTTAAATTCTGAATAAAACTGTCCGTATTTTAATATCCCCAAACATAAATAATGCTACTGGCGCAGCAGGTTAGAAATGTCTCAAATAGAATCAAATTTATTAATCACGAATTATCCGTCAAACTATAGAATTTAAATTGATGAATAATTCGAGTAAAATGATGTTAAAATACCAGAACCAGATACAAAGCGAAACAAACCGGAATGATGAACACAAATATATATTTAGGTCAAGTTCCCATGAGAAAATCTAATCATGATGTTTTAAATTCGATCGTGTATTATCGAATGATCATTAAATTTGCATTTAATATTGTTCCATGAAATCAGAATCCTAATGGAGTTCAAATTGGAAGCGACTGCATAATAGATTGCAAGGGGAGTAAAAAAGAACACCAGACATACGATAATCCGCGAAGCATCATTTTTTAGAAAGAAATTCATCAAATATTATCCATTTCCGAATTTGACATATCTTAAATTGTGATATTTATTTGTCCATCAAAATAAATGAAATCATTTTTTAAAATATTTATTCAAACACTTTTAAAAGAAAAATGCAAGCAGAGTCTTTAACCCAATTTTCTGCTTTATGCAAATTTGTTTTTATCGTAGAGAGAGATGATTACTTATTATGAACAGTTGCCTTTTATTAGGTTAAAGTGTTTTGTAAAATGTTTATGAAATTCCTTTGATTTTACATTAAGTGAAAGTTTTGATTTTTTAGCTGTAAAAAGAGGTCAATAAAATTTTGAGGTAATTTTTGCTTAAATGCTTATTCAATATTTTATTAATTTTTCTAGAGCTGTTTGAAATTTGCTTTATCATTCAAAGTTATAATACACTTTCTATATCAAATCATATGTTCAATATATACTTTAAAATAATTATTAAGCTATATATTACGAAATTTTTATTCTAATTTTCTGCACTTGTCTTCTTGGCAAGCTCATTAATATAGCGCTTCAGTTTTTAAAATATTTTGTAATCCTTAATGAATATTGTTTAAAACAATGAAAATAAAGCGTCTTTAGTTTGAAAATTGGCCCTTGCATAAACTAGTAGTACAACTTCAGTTTCTAAGGCTACTAGTTCAAGATTCGATGTAGAAAATTCTACCAAGTAGAAGGTTCCTCGCAAAAGCTAAATTTATCAAGGACACTCTCTCTGGTGTGGTAAGAATTTCGTGTGGGGTAAACCGGATCAATTATCGCCTTTGTCATCTGATAGCTGCACAAAATTCTGAAGATCAACCTAAACAGCTTTAAAGTAGTTTCAAAACAGAATGTTAATCTGTCTTATTTAAATATAGCAGAGATTTTTAAGTATAAAATTATCTTTAACTACTTACTTTAGAAACAATTTTTGGATAACATTAAAAAATTAATTTAAATAGATATTTTATCTAAATTTTAGTGTTGCTACTAAATCTTTATCTAATGGTATTTAATTATAACTATATAGTGTTCTTTCTAAGCATTTTTCTTTTCCCAGTAACTTTTGGCGCAATCTTCTTTCTTTATTTTTTAATTTTTTATTCATTTATTTTATTTTTATTTTATTTATTTATTTATTTATTTGGTTTTAAAAAGGGTGATTTTTATGTTTCGCTCTATTATTGCAATATATAATCATCCACTATAATCAAATTACTGGAATGCATTCTTTCAGACACAACTATTCTTTGAGATCCTTACAACATAACTGTTTGAAAACAGCTGATTCGTTTATAGTATTGATGTTTCTGATATGTATTGGGAAAACATTCAGACGCCCCGAAAGTAATCCATAATTTATATCAGAATTTGTTTGACCCATATTGCAATTTCGAACCCTCTATCAAAATGAGATATAAGTTGGAGTTTCAATACCCTTTTTGAGCACAAATATATAGGCAATTTTAAAAAGACTCGTAAGTTATTATTATTATTTTTTTTGTATATTTTCTATCCTTTGCTCTAAATTCGATTTGATCGGTGGAAGAATTATTGAAACCCATCTTTATTTGAATGAATCAGTTTAATCAATTCAGATTTGAGAGTAAAAACAATGCTATACAGGTCTGCTTTCATTGGCATCAGACATATTTTATTAAGAATAAGCAGAAGAATTGTGATTAAAATTTGAGTATTTCGAATTGAAATTTTTGGTTTAAATCAGCTTTTATTTTCTTTGATTCCATTCCTTTTACAAATTAATAAAATTACTTCTAATTATTCTTACAGTTGCTCCAATTTTATTCTATTTAATAGACAAATTATACAAAGAGATTAGTATTACGATGTCTTGTCATTTCTCAGATAAAGACTCATATAAAATTTTTGCATTATATTTTAAAAAAATATTTCAAGAATTATCAATAATAAATGACAGTGCTAAAGCACACCCTACGAATATATCTTCCAAATATTATTCCATATTTAAATAATTTTAATCATATTGTATTAGAGAATACATATGTATTGAAAATTCTATATGATAATATTTTTACAGAAATCCGAGCTAACCTCAATATGTTAAATTAAATGTGTGCATGTGTGTGTGTGTGTGTGTGTGTGTGTGTGTGTGTGTGTGTGTGTGTGTGTGTGTGTGAATATAAAAATCCCATCCATTGCATAATATTTCTTTATAATTCATGGACTCACGTCTTAGAGTATGGAAAAAATAAAAAAATAAAACATCTTCATCAAACAAATCATTCATCAAACTTTAGAGTCACTTCACTAAACATGTTCATATCCTAGTTAATATTCCAAAAAAATCGTTTTTCATACTTTATTTTATTTTTTCATATGTCTCTGATGTCTCTCTCATATGTCTCTGATTTCGCAATATTTTTTAATAGTCACATTATATATTCACGTCACTAAATCATTGTGAAACTAAAGTACTACCAATGAAAATTTGAACTTCTTAATCGTTATGCACCATTATTTAATCTTTATACTGTTCAAATAGCTCAATAATCTGATGAAATAATTTTTTCAGTGTAATCAGTTAATCAGTAAGAAATGAATTCATATAATTTCGCTAGCAATTCTTTTACCTTCAAACTGGACCTAATACATTTTCCTAAGACCTAATCCTATTTCAACAAACAAGGATTTCTACAATAATTTCAATTTCAAGTTATGGTAGAATAATAAAGCTGTAACTAGAATTTTATAGTTTTCAACTTAATCCTCTGCATTAATTGCTCTAATAAAAAGTACGTCACAGATTACAAACATTAAAAATAGCAATTTTGATATATTACACTATTCATCAAGCAGTGAAGTCATGTCATGATATTTATTGATGGTCAGATGTGATATATTTTTAAAATTGATCACTTTCCTGCTTTTAATTTCGTCCGGCGTAATTTATTCGTTCTGGCGCCAAAACTTTTTAATGCATCGCTGCTTCAGAGATCCTTAGTTAGGTCTCAAAGAAATCGATAAAGGCTCTGAAAAGAAATGAAGGAATAGGTAGAAAACTAGACGTCTCCACATCTGTTGACCCATTCATCTTCCCTGTGTCCAACTAGACGCATCAGTCCGTCACTGGTGTAAAATAGCCAGGTGTCAATGCATCTAAAGTGCTAAAATGCTTCGATTGTAATCGGCTGTGAGAGCTATTGAGTAAAGGAAAAAAGATTCTTAAAAGTCTGTTCCTCGTCTATGATAAGAAATGCGATTCTTGTAAAAAATTTAGAAAGTGTAACTACTTGATAGATTTTTTTTCCCAAACAGAAGAATTCCATTATAAAACATTGTTTTTAGCCTTTTATATTTTCTTTAACACATCGCTTGGTGAATTATTAATTACGATGATATTATGCAGAAATAAGGAAAGTTCCTAGCAATTAAGATATTTTATAAAAATAAAATTTTTAAATAATAGCAATAAACACTCACTTTTAAAGTTATACGATCGCCATTTCTTAGTTAGAAATGAAAAGTACGCACAGCTTTAAAAATGAGTGTTTATTGCTATTACTTGTAAATTTTATTTTTATGAGATATCTTAATTGCTAGGAACTTTCCTTATTTCTGCATAATATCATCGTAATTAATAATTCACCAAACGATGTGTTAAAGAAAATATAAAATGTTAAAAGCAAAATTTTTTAATAAAATTCTTGCGTTAATTGTATATATTTGGCATAAAAGTTTTCATAAATTGTCTATAGAAAACTGTCACATTATTAACATAATGTTTTTGTATTTCCGCACAATGCTCTGCAATTTCAAGATATAATATTTTTTCTACTTGGACAGTAGATACGAGATCCATATTATAAATTTTATATACACGAAGTCTGTTTCTAAATCAGAAATGAATAAGAAAGTATAGCCATAAAAGCGTATATAAAATATAAAACGCTAAAAATAAATGTTTTATAACGAAATTCTTGCGTTAATTTTATATATTTGGTATAAAATCTATCATAAATTGTCTAGAGAAAACTCTTGCATCATTACCATAATTTTTTTATGTTTCCCCGCAGTACTCAGCAGTTTCAAGATATATTTTATCCACATGATACATTTTATAATGAAATTAGTTATATATAACATATTGTTATATATAATCAATATATATCGTTTGGTGAATGATTAAGTCCGCTGATATTATGCAGAAATAAGAACAGCTCCTAGAAATTAAGATATCTTATGAAAACAAAATTTTGATTAATAGCAATAAACACTCACTGTTACAGCTATTCGAAGGTTTCTTATAAATCAGAAATTTTGTAAAATATGATTAAATTGATATGAGTTTTGCTAAATTTGATGAAAATGGGATAAATTTTGTAAAACATGGTGAAAATGATATGAATTTTGTATTTAAAATATTTATTTAATAATGATCGTTCATTATCTATAATCGATTATTATTTAAAAATCGATTTAATAAAAAAAAATTTAAATATGAATCGCGTATCTGCAGACTAAGTAGAATAAATGTTGCATCTTGAGATTGCAGAGAATTATAGAAAAATATAAAAATATAGAAGAATTATGGTGATAATATTAGATTTTTTTTCTTGATACTTAAGACAAATTTTATACCAAATATATACAATTAAAATAAACTGGAGGAGAAACAAATAAATCTTTTGTAAAACTTACAAGTAAATATAAATCATTTTGGAAGGGAAAAGTCAGTGAAATTTATTTCCTTATTTCCATGGATGTGAAAGAGTCTGACTTCTTAAATATTATTGATGATTTTTTCGATATTTCACGGATGATGAAAACGGTACGATACAAATGATATATAAAATAATGAAAAGTTTTAAGTACTTAAAGCTATCTTTGTCCACCATTCTAAATTACAAGAATCTAACTATTTCCTATAATATAAATAGTTCTCCAAAAAATGAGGAAATGTATGGGTACTCCTTTGCTAGGCAACATTAAGATTTAGAACGATTCTATCACTATTTTTAAAGTTTTTTTTTCCCAGTGTATACTTTTTGGCAAGAGTCAGGTATATCAACAAATTAACAGATAAAATAAGAGAGCTTTTTCTAGTCAATAAATTTAGTACATCTTCTTATTGTAAGAATTATATTGATATATTTAGAGAAATTTTAACACGATTTTATCTGGGATTGTCTTAATGATATTTATTTGTAATAAGGCCTCTATGTAACATCTGGTTTATGCCGTATTTTTATAGATTTTATTAAATGTTTCTTCACTACATACTCTATTTTTACTTTATAACAGAATGGATGAGGATGAGAAGCTTCCGGTATGATGGTTGATTCTCGCCACCCTTGTGGGTACACAAAAATGAGAAGGGGTATGGCTCCTCCCATCAATGACAGGAATACCCCCTTTGGGAAGGGTTGTATCGTGGCAGGTGATGCCCTTAAAATTCAGCCCTTATTCCCGCCAATGTTGCTGTTGCGGCGGTCCTGTCATTTGAATTTTTCCGTGTTTCCCGATGGGTCGGTGTAGTCAGTTTGTGATTTGTAATTATAAAAGAAAGTTAAATATTCATTGTATAATTTCAGTTTATATAGAGGGTAGTATCTTAAAGATATGTAGACTGTAATGAGGATAGAATAATAACTAGAAGATAAACATCATTCCATTTTCGAACATTAAACAATTTTGTAGAGCATAGCAAATCATTTACTAATGTATTTAATTAAAAGCCGTCATCTCTCGTTTAACCTTAAACCTAATATGAAATTTTTAAGTTAATATTTCGAAACTTTGTTGTAATCACTAAGTTTTGTTAATTTAAGTGGCATTTTTATAGAAGCTAAGGCCTAAGAAACAAACCTTTAAAAGTTGTTTTCTAACATTCTGCATCAAAAATTAACTCTATTTCATGTTAATAGCTCGGTCATATTGCTTGAAGAATCTAGCTAGCACAAATGCCCTTAGGACATGCAGTAAGCAATTATTTCTAAACAAAGTAATATCATGAAGAACAATCTATAACAGTCTGAGAAATCCTTTCTTTCCAGTCCACTTATCTATTAACACAACTTTTAATTAGTTCCAGTATTCAAGTGCGCTATTCTCCTTTTCTGAAAAGAAAGCGCTGTTATTTCGGTTTTGTTTATTTTCTGAATGACACTCAAACTGACATATCTTTCAGAACGCTGAAAGCAACTTAAAATAGCGAGGGGAATTCTTAAGCAGCTTAATATTCAATTAAAAATAATTCCTTTATTTTATTAAACAAAAACAAGTCTAAATAAGGAGTTCCTTTTTGACTTTTTTTCCTGATACCATGATGTAATCACTTTTACTCCTTAAATAAACTATGAAAGAAATTTTTTTCAAGAAATCAGCAGCACTGGAGAGTACAATGAATTTACTCGAGTGAATTAGTGCAAACAACGGCGTTACGCTCAAGTTTAAAACAAATGTATTTGGATAAATGAGTCTGATATTTGGCTACACAGTTAATTCAATTTGCTTTGACTTTGCGAAAAATTAAAATTTTGCCCAATTATTTCAAAATAAATATATCGTAAGGTACAATTAGTTACGAAATTGATAGTGCTTCTAATTACTTACTCTTACCATTCATTGTGAAGAAGGATAATTCACTAATATTTTAACCCGTTCATTGTCAGTAATTAAGAAACTCCATCAATTAAAGATTTAATTGAAAATAAGCCCTTCTTTCACCAGAGCAAATGCAATGAATACGAGATGGCGATGATTTAGCAAAAGGTAATTGCATTATTCTCCGATCACTTAATTTATTTGGTAATAATTTTACGAATTTTAAATGCATTTGTTGAAGCATCGGCGTTACAAACCGTAGAAGGAATAAGAGAGAGCATTTGAATGGGGCTTTGATCTGAAAGTTTTTGAAAGGATATGCCTGAAACTTTAATAGTATATCATAAAAAATAAGTTTGTGAATTTTTTAAAAAATGTTACAAAAAATTGACTTGTTTAGATGAATTAAAAACATTCAAGCCGCGTCCTGGCATAGGGGTAGCTTTTCTTCCGAGCGATCTGGATGTCCTGGGTTCGAGTCCCGGTTCAGGCATGGTTGTTCTTCATCTGTTCTATCTGTGAGATGTGTAATTGTGCCCCCCTGTAAAAAGGGGTTGTGCAAGCGAATGTGATCCGTGTGTAGCTAAGACTACTCTTGGCCCTAGTTGGCGCTACTAAAACAAGAGACGCTCCCTTGATTTAAAATCGCTGGCTTCGTCAGCGAGCTTGTCCATGGCGAGTGCCATTATAAACAACAACAAAATATTCAGAAAATCTGGTATTCTACTTTAAAAAAGTGCCTGAAGTGTAATAACCTCTTTAGATATTTTAGCCTTATCACTTGCCATGAAATTTTAAAAGTAAAATTAAATTAATGGTAGTATAATTACAACTAAATAATTTTAGAAAAATTACATACATTTATATATATATAGAATGAAAAGATGTTAAGCATTATAGTATTTTTAATGAATTTTTCTAAAAGATCAAATGGATTAAGCAGATAATATTATAATTAAATGAAATAAAACCGACAAATTCTGTCTTCAAAGGAAAATATTTTATTTTAATCTTTAATAAAATTAATAGATTATAAAAGGAAAAAATCCCCTTTCTAAATTTGAATATCAAGGGAATTTGATTTTTTATAAATCTCTCTTATATAGAAAAGCGGATTTTTTTTTTAAATTTTAAAAAGATTTTGTGTATTTTTTTCTCTTAGTTCTGAAATATTTGTTTGTTGAAATATTACATATATTCCATTTCTGTAGGAAATTATTGGTATTGATTTTTATTTAAGTTTCACTGCTCTCCAATCATTTTCCAAGCATTTGCCATTGATATAAATTGTGAGAGAGAATTAGATAGAGTTTTATATTTTTCTATGCGTTTTAAATATTTAAATTGATATATCTTTTCCATTTAGATAAGAAATTGACTTACCTCCCAAAAAAATTTATAGACAATCCCATTTTAATGTCCATATGCAAATTACGTATGCATACTAATTATCGTTAATAAAACTTTAAATATTTAAATTTATCAAATATTTTTTTTTTGTAAAATCAAATCTTTTTTAAAATTAAATTAAGGCAAAATAAAATACTTCACATTAACAGCATTATTTAGACTTATTGCAAGAGAATACGAACAAATGTATAAAATCCAATGATAAATTATTTATTGAAATTGCGCATCATATTCCCTCTTCCCCCCAATTATACTGAAGCCGGCATTTTAATATTTTAAAAATATTTGGAAATACTCCAATATTAAAAGTTCTAGGAGTTTAAATCAAAAAAGACTGACAAAGTCTTTATTACTCATAAAATTCATTAGGAAGAGTTGAATCAGATCTTTTCAAAGTTTTATACTTCAAATTTATGCACAATTTACCTAGCTAGTTTCGGGCTGCGTGGAAGGGACGTCGCATATTCAATATTTTTTAAGCCAAATATTATTTCACAATTGCGCAAACATAAAAATCTGCAATATGAGGGCATAAGGGTCAATTTGATTAACAAATTAGGAATAATTGATGTTTGCCATTTTAGAGTTGCCACATAAATGTACAATTGCTTTAATTTCTTTTATAAATCCATTGAGAATTGAGAATTGCATTAAAGTACATTTTGCCAATGTATTTCATACACGCTACGAAAAAGATTAATTGGAAACAGATTAATTACATCTACACTGATTTACACTCTGGAACCGTTCCACCAGATCTCGTAATTGAGGATAAAAAGCTTCCGGCATGGTGGTTGGTCTCTCCATCCTTGTGGGTACACGAAAAGGGAGGTGTCTGGCTACTCCCATTGATGATTGGACGTACTTCCATAGGGAAGAGTTGTACCGTAGCCGGTGACGGCTCTTATGATACAACCACTGTTCCCGCTAGTGTTGCTGTTTCCTCGGGGATTTTTCCGTGTGGTGTGCCTTCCAAACGGTCAGAGTACTCAGTTTGTGATACCCTTTGGAACCTCTCTTACAAGATTCACTCTCCAGGACCCCCTGATTAACTTTCATTATCCTCTTTATAAGTAACACCAATCTCCTTATTCTGACATGGGTATGTCCCAGACTTATTCCTGTTCAAAGTAAATTCACAGATTCAAAGCAGGGGACGTACATATGTAGCTTGCAACAAATATTACGAGCTATGAAATTCGGTAAAGACATTATGGTTATAGGTGCAGGGCTCTTTAAAGAAGTAAGCAGTCGTATGCATTAATTCGCCCACTTATTTTATACTCTGCAAAAGGGCTCGCGATGTGAACTGCTATTACCTAATAAGATTAGGTTGTTAAGGTTACAGTTAAAACAGTTAGTTATTCTGAGAATTTCAAGAAAAACAAAAGGCTGCGCGATTCAGAAGTCCCTGTAAAAATGTCTGTAAACGAATTAATCTTAAAACATCAGAAAAATTCGCTTAATAATTTGTAAATATATGATAGCAGTTCGTGAATAGACGTATTTATAATCCCGTGGAAATTGAAATTAAGAGTAATGCTAACCCAAAAAGTTTTTGATCATATCTTTTAATGAATTTAAAGTTGAAAATCATTTACAGTTCATGCAACCTCCACAAATGGAAAATAAAAAATTCATAGAGACCTAGAACTGGACAATTTTACACTTTCATTTAACCCTTAACTGGGGAGGTGAAATTTTAGGACTTAACTGGGGAGGTGCGGTCTACGAGACTGCATTTCATTTAGACTCAAATTAAATTTTCTAATGAATGTATTATTATGAAAAACTGCCAATATATTTTGCAGATATTTTTCTTGATATATAGATATGTATTAGAAATTTTTCAAAATATATTGTCATTGAAAAAAGTAAATGCGTTGGAATATACATTTTCTTCTCATATTACATGTTACGATAAATAATATTCTTGAAAAAACATATTACTTTTTTACTTTTTAAATCATATTTATTTTTATTGTATATGGAGGTATATAGAAGACAATATAATGTAAAATTCGACAATTATATAAAAAATTAAAAAAAATGACAACAGGTAAAATTGGCCCTTTTTTTATCGGCTTGTGTGATTTTCATAGCACGGTTTTCTAGGGCTTTTTTAACATACAGGTTAAGAATTAGTATGAAAATCAACTTATAAATTCTGTATATATATCTCTTGGTATATTAATATATTTTATAAATTTTTCAAAATACATTATCACTAGAAAAATTGATTATGTTTGAACATACATATCAAAATCAGTTCAAAGTGAGCTTTCATCAAAAAACTCTTCTGTACAATTATCCTTATCACTAAAATAACTTTCTGCTTCATTTAAAAGTGTCTGGAGCACTGCTTCATATTAGGATCAGTAAACTGGATGATATTTCGGGCCCCAAGTTTAAGCGCCATCTGCTAAGCCTTGTTTATCACTGGGACACTAACAGGGAGATGTGGTCTTAGAGACCGCTCTCGAAGAAATAACTGAATTCTTTTAAAAAGCATCTGCTGAAATCGGTTGAAAAAGTGCACGTACATTGAAGGTTACAAAACAGGAAGCTACAGGGTTAATAAATTCAATTGAGCTAAAAATAGAATAGGGGTGATAGAAAATCCATCGCTAGAGGTCTCACAGAGTGTACGTCCCCAGTTAAGGGTTAAATCTGCTTATTTTGCAATTTAAAATGAATATGCGAAATGGATAAATGAGTTTTGAAGCTTTCGCCAAGTCATAAAAGTGTGGATAATTTATCACTCTCATAAATTTCGTTCAAGTAGATATTTGTTTTATTTTGCTTAAATACTACTATGAAATATTTTAATACAGCTAAATCATTCAAAATTACTACCATTCTGATTTTAAAATGTCAAAAAAAGGAATTAAGATTTTGCTTAAACATTTGTATATATTTTCGCAAGATAATGAATATCCCTATCTAATAAACATTTATATAAGAAATTATCACGTATTCATATATGAAAATATTTTAAAATTTTGCTCAACAAATTTGCCTTTATTCTACTAATTATTTTACCGAAAAAGTAAAATCTTTCTTTAGTACAGCAAACAGCACATACGTTTCTATTAATTTCGTTACATTAACGACCCGTTTGAAAGCACCGATAAGTCTGTTATGGAACGGACTTCCTAATTTTGAGCCCCGTCAAGTGATCAGGCCGACGCCTCAGTAGGCGCCCTCTCACCAATTTTCTGCACCGCACCGACATGGGGGAGAGGCGCTTGGTCCACCACGTAGGATTCGGTGTGTGGCAGGCCTATATACATAGTGGATCCTTAGTGAAATCGGATCTTGAATTCGGTAGCCTTCGGCCTGGTGACGATACATTACAACGCAGACACGACGGCGCTTTTATATTAGAAATATCACACTTCATGCTTGCCAGTTGATTGATGGGAATGTTATAAACTATATTTTATTACTCTATTTTTTACTACGTAACTTCTAAATTTCAAACTGCATTCAACTGTGTGGAAAGAATTTCACACAGTTTTACCTTGTTGAACAAATAAAGCATAAGACTTTAAAATATTGCCATCTTGAAAAAGTTAATAGTTTTGAGGCAGTGCATTCACAAGCACTTAGCCTTAGTTGAGAATCGGACATTTTTATCTTTAGTGCAAATCCAGAATATTTAATTTTCAGTGATTCCAATGAAATGGTTAATATTATTTCCGACAAAAAGATGATAACGGATTAAAACTTCTAGATATAGAATTGATGATCTTGAGGACTCTTATATTTCTCATAGATTTAATTATCTAACAAATAAATGATCTTCACATGGTAAATAGGAAAATAATGAAAAGAATGCACAACACTGTTACTCATATAAAAGTTCCAGACACTACTGAAACATCTCAGAAATGTTTTATCAAAAATATATTTTCTTTAATCGTGGAGTTATATTAAAAATTCCAAATAAAGTCATGAAAATGATCATTTTCCTAGATAAGTGAGAAATTCTCTTAGAAAAAAAACCCTGTGTGTGTAGAAAATTTAATTGTTTTATTTAATAATTAAAAATTAAGTTAGCTTATTTTATTATTAGTATGTGATACTCTGATATACCGTGAGAAAATCTCTTAAATGTGTTTTCATCTGCTTGAAATGGAAAATAATAATTAGCACAATTTTTTTCATATTTCTTTACACAAAAATAAAATTGAGAGACATGTGCAAACTATTTTCACAATTTTATTTTAATTTTCACAATTAATTATATCTTAATTGATTAATTATATCTTTTATTGATACAAAATATTTAAATAGATAAGCTATATCTGTTTTCAAATTCTTGTATTGTATATGTGATCATTCTATGTTATCACAAAATTCCATGAGTTATTAGATGTTCCAGCTATAACGTCAAAATTAATTATATTTTGTCGTATGTGATGTTTGGCATACGACGTTTTGATATAACAGCGAAGGAATAGAGAATACTGTAAGAATAACCAATCCGATATTAAATAAATTTTTGATATATATTAATTTAGAAGTGAAAATCCCTCCATATTTTGAGGAAATTTCGGAGTTTGAAACTTCTCTTAATATGCTTCTATCATTCATCTAAAATATCTTTAATTAAATAAAGCATGCATTCTCTCTTGTTAAAGGAAAACTAAATCGAAAGACAGACGTTTTTTGATTGGTCAGAGATTTAAATAGATATTAATACCCTCCCATTCTTGCATTTGACTATAATATCCGTATTAGCACTGTTATAAAATAGATTTTTTTCCTTGATCGTATATATTATCCTTATGATATAAGCTTTCAATGGCTTAATAATGATTTTTTTATAAACAATAAATTTATATTAGCCTATACCAGGCAAATTTTCTTAAAGAAACTCGTTCTTTCCCCAACAGAAAACAAACAAATCACAACTACTTAAACGATTCACATGATGATTCATCATCATATGAATTAATCATTGAACATTTAAAATAAAAGAATTTTTAAGTATTTTAAAAGGACAAACAAACCAGAAATTCACGAAACAGCTCATTCGAAACAGGAAATCAACAACTTTTCAATTTCCTTGCATATCGAATGCGCTTCAACAAACCGCCCAAAAATTGTCTTTTTTAAACAACCCTCCATGAGCGTAATCATTTTCTTCATATCTCGTCTCTTTCCTCTATGCTTCACTTTTAATGCTTGGCTGGTCATTTCCATGCATACTGATTAAGACGGAGAATAATAAAATACCAAAAACAAGTCTCTAGCTTCACCAAATCAGAGAAGCCCACTGTCAAGGAGTAAAGGGATTGGACACAAAGAAAGGGAATCCGGATACTCAAGAGAGAGAGTCTCTGATATCATTCCTAAATGCCTGAACCTGAAAGATGCGAAGAGTCGATGACGTAATTTAAGGCATCAGACCAATCTGTTAATCGAATATTTGAAGCGGAAGATCGTCGAGGGGAGGAGGGAGAAAGATGGTAGGAAAAGAAAGATGAGATACGATGATTGAAAGCATTTTCCGACCTTGAAGCTGTTTAATAGCTGTAGTGAACTTCCTCATTCTGAGAAGTTATTAATGAGTTCATAGCAGGGTATTATTTCTAAAATTCCCGAATATCCCTTTATCTTAATCGATCGCAAGGCATTATCCTGAGAAATGTTAACCAAGGTCATGTGACTCTTTACAAAATATTTATAAGGAAAAGTATCGACAAAATTCATGGTCGATTTATTTTTGGTTACACAGGAATTAAAAATGCTACATCTTTTAAATTTTTTTCAAAAACTATTCTTTTAAAGAATTATAAATTCCAATGCCCACATTTCGAAGAATATTTTTTTTTTCTTAAAGCATTACAGAACCAGGGATAATAGTCTCCCCAAAACGTTCTAGCATACTCTCCAATAAACTTATTATGCCAGAGAAGGCCTTAAATGGTAATGGCGTACAATAGTCATGAAATTTAAATTTTTGACGTGAATTTAGTATATTTACTGAATCTATCGTGTCATCCTTGTAGAGTTATTTGCCCATTAATCTCTAACATGCAGTTAACATTATCTTAAAATCTAATTTGTGTTTCAAACATAGTTTTTTTCCTACTCACTGAAACAAACCTTTGCCACAGAACTGCACTTGTAGACACAAAATTCATACCAAATTTGATATATTTAAGTCACTGCGTTTTAGAATTATCGTGTTTACATGTTCCTGAAAGATCAGAACGACAGATAATCAATCAATCCTTTGTTGGATTTGGTTCAAAATTTAGCAGGAGTCTACACTATAGATGAAAAATCTGAATTTTATCTGAAAATCTGAATTTATGAACAGAATTTTATCTGTCTAGTTTTATTCGTTTTGTAATTATCGCGTTAACTTACTGTACAATCGTACAAAAGAACTTCCTCTGAATAGATTTTACTCAAAATATGACAGAAATCTGCAACTTTCATGTAAAGACCGAATACCAATTTTTTTTAGTTATCTTTGTCACAGAACAAACAGACAGATGGACATTTTCTAAAAATGTAATTTTCGAAAGGGTGGTCTAAAACGTGGAACTTAATCAAAATCTCGTGTTCGAATTTTTTGACGATTATCATACTAAATATATATTACATATATGAAAAAGTACAAATGGCAGTGAACACCATGGCAGTGAACGTGTTAAAAATGTAAACTGAAAACTTCAATATGGTAACTGGTCTTTAATTGTTATAACCATTGGCTTAGCAAAAAGCAGTTTGTAAAAATAACATCAAAAGGAAACTCTTAGTTAAAAAAAATTCTTAATTCAAACTCAATGAACAAGAATTCGTTCAATTCAGCTCCTGGCATTTATGACCAACTATGCATTTATACAAGAAATTATTTATCTGAAAAACTTTCGATAAATAATTTCTTGATGATGAAAACAAAATTGATCATGACATTCTCGCAATTTCCAGAAACTTAGAGTATGCGCCTACATAAAAAATAAAAAAATTAAAAAAAAAAAAACGGTTTTCTCCCAAACTTTATAATTTTTTATTGCTTTATTTAAAAGTTCATACTTTTAATTTTCCAAAACTGTTTTATTCTATTTCTGCGAGGTCTAGAATGAAAACCGGCGTCTTTTATGAAAACGTCGAAAGCTTCAGGCGAAACCAGAATTCCTTCAAATTAATCGGAAGTGATACGATTAGGGATAAATTTTCCCTATTTTCAACCATATTAATGAATATTTACTAAATTTTTTTGTTTATTTATTATGATTATTTATGGTTGGTGACTTTTTTAATGTTTACTCGTCTGCGTTTTTAACTTTAAACATAAAATTGTAGGAGGGCAGGAAAAGCTGACAAAGAATTTTATTGATGAACTTCGAAACTACTATGGGGCAGTCAAATTAAATAACACAAATAAATGAGATTCAGTGCAAAACTCCATACCGGCGGCTTAATTTCATAAGTTTGCTCTAACCAAAGTGTTATGACGTAAAGACCAAAGTGTTATGACGTAGGTTTAGAGGAATTGCATTCAGAAAATACGTTCCATGAACTATGAAATTTAATATTGGAAATGAAGCAATGCCGCTTTAAACCAAAATTTAAATAAATAAATAGAGCAATTCTAACATAATCTCCACTCTTCTGGAAATACATTTGAAACTTTAATATGATAAGGTTTGAAAAAGTGGCTGATATCTAATATATTTCAGATAACTACTGGTAAATCAACTACTGACTAAAATTCAGCTATTTTTATCCGAATTGAGGCTGCATTGTGCTCATGTCGAATCTTAGTGAGAAAGCAGTTTTATTGAAAAAGTTTGCAGCTTATAAAATTAATAACTTCATTACGTTTTTTTCCTCTAATTTACTGACAAAAATAATGTGTGAGCGATGAAAAAAAATTGAAATTTTGTAAAATTTTAATCGGCTTGTAAATGAACTTTTTTTTTTTTTACTAAACGGTTTTCTAAAATTTCATAGAAAGCTATCAGGAGTGTTCTCTACCAGAAGACTTATAAAATATGACTTATTCTGCTTTTAACTTCGTCGTATAGGCAAGAGAATATGCGTTTTGAAACAGTGCTTCTTTTCCTTATCTCAATGGATCCAAAGTCTCACACTGACCTACAAATCTTGTTGAAAAAATCACGGGTCAAAATTCATGCATCTAGGTTATCAGTTATCTCAAATATCACATTTGCATACTCACTAATAGAGATTGTCAATCCGGTTATAGACTGGCTCTAAACTTTAACTTATAGATACATATTAAGCAGTAAATTTTATCTACTTTTATTTCTGAATTATCGTGTTCACATTCACACGGACGGACAGACATTTCTCTTTGACAGATTTCATCCAAAATATATAGAAATACTTAATTTAGTGTGGATATCATATATTGAATTTCATCCTCCTAGCTCTTTGAATGTTGGAGATATTGCGTTTATTGCCATATAGACGTAATTCCGAACACGAAATTTTCGTACTAAGAATTGTATAAAACGTGGGAACTTTGAATTATTAAATTAATTTTAAATTTATCTAATAAATAAAATTAAGACTAATTTTTTTAAAAATTATAAATTTTTCCGGACTTGTTACTTTTTAGCTAGACGAAACCATCAATTTATTGTAAGCATCAATAAAAGCGTAATATCTTTATAATTTGTTTTTTAAGTCTTCAAACTACCATGCTGTTTTAGAGGACTAATGAAACTATAGACTAGAAACTATATAATTATAGACATATAGGAACTATTGAAACCATTTCAAGACTTATGAAATTATAAATAGTTAATAATTATTTTGATCGCAAATCGATGAATATCCTATAATTTGTTTCCCATTGATTCAATACCGGATTGAAATATTATAAATGATATTTTAACTTGCTTTTTCTGAAATGAGTTTGATTAATTAATGTCATTTTTTAAATTGATAACTTATAAAATATTTTATATAAAAAGTATGTCATTTGAATTTTATAATTAAATTAGATATTTTTAGATAAAACTATATTAAATATAATCATAATTAATTACAGCTTGTAAAAAGTATAATTTTTCAAGAAAGACAGGCGAAATATAGAAACATATTGAAAATTCCTGACTATATCGCAGCACAGTATAACTAATGAATAGTCTTAGTATAACAAGACTAACAAGTCTGTGTTCAAGTCAACTGACAACTTAATATAAGACACATATTTATTTTTTATTAAATTGTATCTTAAGATAATGCAAAAACAAATTGATAAAAAGATCTTTATTTTCTAAAGTTCAATAATCATTCGATTAAGACATTATCGAGGGATTTCCAACCCTGTTTTAAAATGGACAGTAAATGTAAGGGAATGTAATAAAAGTTATATCATAGGTTTAGTTTAAACTGTCCAAAGAGCTTGAATTCAATTGTGTTGTTATGATACCACTATTCATGTTTATATAATTAAGAAGCAACTGTTGATTGTTTTAAATCAGCTCATATTAATGATAAAACAATAGCTCTAACGAGTAGCTTTTTGTTCCAGAATCAAGGAAAATTAATTCATTTATAAACTGTTAGAGATACTCTTCGTCTGAAAAAATTTGAAATGATACAAATAGTTATATTTTATGTTATTTGAACCAATAAATGTACACTGAAAAAAATTATTATATCTACATTTTTATACATCCCCTCCACCCCAATTCTATTTGTCGTCAAAATTAGTAAAACATTCTTGAGACACTAACATTTTAAATATAGAAAAAAATGTTTCATTCTTCTGCGACTAAAATTAATCTAGACATGGAGTTTTGAATTTTCCTTATTTTAAACCAATCAACTGCCACTGGGCCCTTTCCGATCTTTGATAGGCCAAAATTTTACAAGAAAGTTATTGAAATGGTATAAAATAGATTAAAATAGTGATATGAAAAGTTTTATATCTTGGTAAGTTTTAGTTGCAGAAGAGCGGAATTTTTTTCTGCTTAAAATGTTAGTTAGAAAAATATTTTACTATATATGAATATAACTATTGGGCTGCATAAATATTCAGACTTCGCAATCTTCAGCAATGCATCTCTGGACATTTTATCAGTGCATTTCAGCAGCGCATTTATAAAACAATCGATATAATATGTAAAGGGTATTTTTCCAATTGGAAGGAAATATCTATCTCTGACGGTTTTGAAATTAGGTATTTTGCCATTATTAGTTAAAAAACAATTTGTGTATTTAAGAAGATACCTTGTGTATTTTCAGAGAAATACGCCAAAATTCTAATTAAACTCTTGAATAAAACAATAGATATATCTCAACTCTTTTTCAAAATATATCAGCCTAAAATATATTTCACATGGCTTGATCTTAAATACATTTTTTCTCTCCGCCACTGTAACAAACACTTATTATTAACCCGTCTTCACACATTTTCGTAGTTATAAATATTTATTAGAAGCCTTTGTCATTTATCTA
The DNA here is from genome assembly GCA_026543865.1 of Argiope aurantia. Lineage (NCBI taxonomy): Eukaryota > Metazoa > Arthropoda > Arachnida > Araneae > Araneidae > Argiope > Argiope aurantia. The sequence continues at coordinate 323,122 of JAPMOR010089440.1, read as the reverse complement.
ATGAAATAAATTTTCCCTCATAATAAAAACATCTTCTTTGCAAGACCTTATAAAATCAATAAAAGCCCAACTTGGTTTTGTGACAAAACCTTAACTCAGAGACATTTTTTTTCTGAATAAATTATAGCGCAAGCACAAGTATTTTTCGCAAGATATCAATTGCGAAAAAGTCCTACATTTTCAGTTAGTTTCCGTTTGTTGGCACTTTTAACTTCTCTTTTTATCTTTTGGATGTTGGACGTGAAATTCGCGACAGGTCTAGCTTTTAATAATATTTCAACCATTGGATATATTTATTTTTATCTTTATAAAGATGTTGAAAAACTTTTTTGTTATTTTATTTATTTGTTTATTTTATATTTATGACGCTTCAGCTGTCTCTAAAAGACTCAGAAAACAACATTCTGCTGTCGTTTTGTTCCTGCTTAGAAGTACATTACCAGCAATAGTCCAGTTTCAAGTTGAAAATATCTTCGACTATGAAAAACTTTCTTTTGAATGTTGGTACAGTCGTCGAAATATTTATTCTTCTAACGCCCCAATATAGAATTGCTTAAAAAATGATTTTTTTTATTTCGATTTGCAGACAATTTCATCTCGAAGCAACTGTATTTTTAGAATGTACTACTTCCAATGTTAAACTCTGCAAAAATAAACCGAGCATCAGACTGTTTTTATAATTTTTCCAACAAATATTTATTGTTTGCTATGTTATTTTGATCTGATCTGTGTATATAAAATATAATTGATCTTTTATTTCAAAGAAAGCATTATCCAAGAAAGGGAATTTTCTAAAAGTCATACGAAGACTTATTTGATCATAATTATTCACCGCTTAGAAATTTTTATCACTTTTAACTTTTCAAGTAAATGGAAACTTAATATCTTAACTAAATAATACTTTGTGCAATAAACAATTTGCTGTAAATATAATCAGAATAAGTCAAAGAGCCATTTACAAGAGACAAATTTTAATCTAAAAATCAGATAGGAAAGGAAAAGAATTTTTTAAAAGTTGATTTTTTTTCACAAAACTGAAGTTTTTAATTTGTAACAGCAATCCAATTTAAATGAAATAGAAGAAACGCATTTAAATATAGTTTTAGTAAGTCAAAGAACTATAAGCGGCAAATTTTAATCTCAAAAAGCGGCAAAGAAGTGACAAATTTTAATCTCAAAATCATATAATAAAAAACGACTTTTATCAATGAGGAATTTTTCACAAATCTGACATTTTCAAATAGTAATACAGTTTAAATAAACTGAAAAATCGCATTTAAATAAGTTTTCACATTTTCAAAAGTATTATGACAAAATGTAAGAGAGAAATTCCTGCAGAGCGTACAGTCTCTTGGACTGCAAAATTGATAGAATTTTCACGAGATAACTGGAGACTTCGAACATTAGCAAAATCATTAATTTTTACTAAGCGTTATTTTTTTGATTTTTCTATATCAAGCAACATACACTTGATCATTATCTCGCAGCGAAAGAAGATGCTTTATAATTGAAAAAAAAAAACAATCTGAAACAAATAAAATATATTTGAAGTCTCGAGACAAATATACTTAAAACAAAAATAAAGATATATTTACCATCACTTTCAGCAACTTCCTAGTCAAATATGGAGAATTTTACTAGAATGTAATTGGTTTCAACCTTCATAGCCTTTAACATTACCAGTTTACAATACCAGTTTTATTACAATATTTCAAAAGATTGAATATTGATTGGTTTCATAGAGGATATTTTTCTTATATATTAATGTACATATAATATATTGAAATGGTTAGGGGAAATTATGCCTCTGTCATTGTCATCTTTGATAGGGTCTTTTACAAAGCAGAAGAAGTTTACCAATTCTAGGAATTATTTAAACAATGAAAGTGTTTCACATTTCCAGAAAATAGCCGTTACTTACATAACAATGACCATTCAATGTTAACACTTATGTAAGGTTCCTCAAAGAATGTGAGCTCAGGCATTTTTCCAGAAATGACACTGTTTAGCTGTCTCAAGACTTTAGCTGTCTCAAGACTTAATTTTAATATAATGCAAAAAAAATCTTTTGTAGTGTCTTCAATTGTTTGAAAATGTTAAAAGTAATCGATTCTTTTTTTGCTAGTATATTTTATACTGTTTTCCACCTAGCTTTCTGAAATTCTTAGATGTCATAAATGCTTTTCATTACCAAATACATTTGTTTTCCATGCTTTGAAGATTGAAATCTAAAAGATAAATGTAGCATAATTATATTCGTCTTCAATTTATAAGTTAAATTAAATAATTAATAATTAAAATGAAAAACAATCTCTATTAAATTCTATTATAACGATTGATCTTTAAAGTTACCTACAAAGAGATTTGCTAAAAGTGATTGTGGAGTTATCTGAAAATTAAACTTTTAGTAGCCAGAAAAATCCTTGAGAAATGAAACTTAGTTGACTGCCGAAAATAATTTAGATTTGAATAAAATAAATCAGCAAATGAAAAATCAATCATCATTGAGTCCTAAAGTTCATTTTTAAAAAAATAAATCTTTTTCATTTAATTAAACTCTCAAGCCATTAATAGTTTAGCGAAAATTGATGGATGAATTATCTGAAGACTCAAGCTTTGGCAACTACAAAAACACTTGAGAAATTTAAGAGAAGTGCTGCAGATTATTTATTGCACTCGAACATCTGAAGTAGATCTTTACATTTCTTCACTTTATTTGACAAACTGTCAACAACTTCTTACGTGAAATAAACTTATTCGTAATCCAGACGTGATAAAATTCCAAAGGTTTAGATCTGGACTTTACTTCAATCCCTCGAAAATATTTTTAATTTCAACAGTTAGAACTTTGCCTGAAGCAAACAAACCTTCGCACACTTAAAATCAGAAAGAAAGAAATCAGCACTCTGAATTTTCTGAACTAAGGCTACCTCATCATCAGGAACTAATCAAATAGATTAATTCATTCTTTTAATAGAAGTAAAATTGCTCTCGCCTTCTTTTTCTTGGGATAAATAAAGTTCGAGAAACAACTTTTAATTCTAAAACTTAATCCGCCATAAAAATGCTTTGATATGTCTGTGTATAATTTGAATAGCTAATTGCAAACCATTATTTAATGCATGTTTAATTAAAACAATTAGATTTTTAATTGTCTCGTTAAGAAATAAAGATTTATCATTAAAATTATTTTCCATTCTTTTTAAAGTGCTGATTAAATCCTCAGAAAGTATATTATTTCATTTTCATTCATTTTATTTCATTAATGTTATCATTTTGAACCTATACTCTGATATTTGGCGACTGATTTCAGAATGTTGTCAAGAAGACACCTGATACTCTCACTGACTCCAGGTTTCCATACCGTACAATTGAGAGGCATTTGTCGCTGATGAAATTAGTGTACACCAATATCAACTGCAGGCGGATCTCACCAAAAGAAGTAGTTCTCGAACACATGGCCTTCTGATACCAAAAATCTTATTATTAAGCCACCGAGACTTAAGTTTTAACTTTATTATTACTTATTATTATTAACTTATTACCTATTATTATAATAAGTAATAAACATTACTTATGTAGTATACTAAAATACTTATTACTATATAAACAATAAGTATTACTTATATAGTACTAAAGTAGTACTTTATTATTTATTTAATATTAGCTGAAACTTGAAACCAAGAACGCAAATTGATACTGTTGTAACAAAAGAATCTAGATAAACATTTTCAAGAGAAGAAAAATTGTTTTTCATTCATTAGTATATTTGTTCATTAAGAAAAAATGTATAGTAAAAAATTGATATCAAAAAGGAAATTTTTCCTCACATTTCTTACATAAATCAAATGTTTACTCCACAAGAGTCATTTTTGGTCATTGTTAAAGTACTGTTGCCTTATAATTCATTCCTTGTCAATTGCCTTATAATTCATAATTTTAAATTTCCTTTTTTGTCTTTACTGTAAACATTTTTGGTGATTCGATATGAAAGCAAAATCTTACTTGAGGTGTTTTTGTGTAAGTTTTGTTAGTTACCCATAATGAAATTATTTATTTTATTAAAGAACTAGTCTTCACTGGCGACCGGTTTGGTTGTCGGGAATATGGGTTATATTTAATTTTTTGTAAATATGCAAAACTTTATGTTCAGTTTTCTTTAACAAAACATTTTTAAGCATCAAATTGAGATAAGCATTAAAACTGCGTTATTTTAGCATCCTCTTAGCTGTTCTGTTCATTGTGTACATGAACATAATTAATGGAGTCAATCCCATGACGTTATAGTCCCATTAAAAGCGTAACGTGTCTTTTACGGAAATATAAAATCGCCTCCTTATTTCTCATGCAATATACAGACAGAATCTTTATTTCCTAACTTTCATCAATTAAAGATAATCGCGAATTAAAATATGTGATGAAATAATGTAAATTTAATGAAACAGAAAAGGAAATTAATATATCTTATGTACTTGCTATTTATTAACGTTATAATTCGTCAAAATTACGTAAAAACTTATAAACGTCAGAGTTAAAAACACACTTTAGTGTCACAATGTTTCCTTATAAATTTCTGTAAATTAAATTACCTTTTTTTAATGTATTTATATCCTCTTTGAACTATCCTGAAGCTATAGAACTATCAGTTAAAAAGGAATTATCCGATATTACCTTGATATTATTCTTGATCTATCAGTCTAAAACTTATCGTAGTCACTTAATGCAATAGTTCGATTTTTAAGAAACCTTTCTGTATGAGAGAGTGCCTAAAAAATTTGGGTGCTTTATTATTGCTAACATATCTTAACTAGAGAGATGATATTCTATTTCTTTAACTACAAATCTACTAAAAAGAAAATTTAGTACAAAGTTTTGAATCACTAAGTTGTTATATAAGAGAAATATTCTTAAATGCAATTTTGGGAATTAATTTTTCAGATATTATTAGTCTTCATTGCGCCTTTGCAGTACCAGAATATATTTATGATTAGAATAAATTTCTAAGTTATGTAATATGCTTTTTAAAATAGTTTAAGGCACAGCACTCTTAAAGATCATTTCATGGTTTATTCAAATATCATTTAGCTAATGAATTTCAATTCAAAATTGTTTTAGCTTTATAGAAAGTTGAGAAATCAAATTATAAAATGAAACAGCACATAAAATTTCATATTACTAAAACCCAGTTTATTTAAATAATACAGAAAGTGATATCTTTGTTATTTATGAAATTTGTTAATTAAAATATCTGGTTAATTTATCAGTTAATTAATAAAATAATTATTTTATAAGTGAAATATCTGGATGCTTTCGTAATTAAAATGACTATTTAATTATATTAAACATTTAAACTGATTGTTATAAAATTAATTTAATCATTAAAAAGGGCTTATATAATTTGCCTAGTTATAAAAATTGCGTCATAAATTATTTCAAACTTTAAATTCTTTCGCTTAGAGTATTTCTTATTTTTATAAAAATAATCTGAAATGCTGTTTCGAAAACTCAGTTTAAACAATCACAGAAACTGTATTTGATTTCACATTAATAATTCTCTTCGCTTGTTTTAAACAAGAATCAAGAAAAATATATTTGTGTTTCATCAGTGTCATACATTTCATTCCAAAAAATAATAAAATAACTTATCCAATCAAACGATCGGACGAAAAAGCCTCTTCCGTACCTTGCTTAGTTACGCTTTATTTACTTTGAGGCTCAATATGATTGGTTAGTTTATTAAAACCTCTGTTCCTGTAGGATGGACTTTGTTCCGAGTTCAACAGAGATAATATCTAAAGAAAACATATTAAATCGAAATCACGAATGCGTTATTTGTCATAACATTCTGTTGCTTCAATAGATTCTTGACAGTCCAGATAGTGGATTGTTTTCTTTTCATACGAAGTTCCCGTTTCTATTTTCGGATGACACCACCTTCATATGGTCATCTTCAAAATAAAGGATGAATTCTGGTTTAGATAGGTATTGATGACAGTCTTTAAAGGATGAGATGACGTTTATATTTTGGTTTAGACAGCTGTACACTCAAATCCCAGATGCCGGTTAGCACTTTAATATATTTCCTTGATATTATTTTCCTTTAAGTATTTCAGATTCTCGTGAAGAGAGAGTTTAAATTAGTTAAACGGGATTTCAGAACCGGTTATCTTAATTTTTCAGAGATTTAATTAGTTAAATATGTAGAAAAAGCATATTCAAGTAAAACTTATGATGAAAACTTCCAAAAGGTTTAATGTGAAATATACCTCGAAACATTTCGTGAAGAGCCGGCTCAGAGACGCTTATAATTTCATACATATTTTTTTGCGTAAATGAAAGCTTTATTCAGAGAGCTCTCTCTAAAGTGGAGGTAATGAATCTTTTCCTCAACACAAGCTCAAAGAAATTCTTTTTAGATTCTGAGTTTAGTAAGGACTGCATCCTTCCTTAATCCATCACATTTCGACATTTAAAAATGTCACCAGAGCTCTTCATGCATCTGCAATACTGTGTTGGATTCCTTTCAGGGCATGGTCGTTAGCTTTTATAGCTTTTAGGTACTAGAAGAGACATACCTGAATGAAACATCAACTCTTAATCAAACATCAAACCAAAATGATCTCGTCTAAGCCGATGCAATTGCTGTGCAAAAAACCTCGTGATGGCACGTATTTAGGGAATCAAATTTTTACTTATTGCAATGCAAAATATCAGCTATAAAAGATTCAGAAAATATAAAAAGTAAATTAAAAATTCGTTTCACAAAATAAAAAAATATTAATTTCCAAACCCTAATAGGTTACACATTTTTTTTCAAATATATGTTTCGTTTCGCGGGAAATATATTAATGTTTGTGTTTTTGCTGCAATTTTTTCTCGTCTTATCCTTTTGAAAGAGCATAAAAGATATTCGATAAAATTTAAATTTGGTCGTTAATTGTTTAATTATATTTAAAAATTCCGCTATATTTAAGCACTTTTCTCATAGTAATTCAAAAGGATTGCAGATAAACATCGTTTTATTTTTAGGAATTTTGGTAAATTTCTTCTGGCCATGAACGAATTTTGAAATTGCCAAAATAAAGAGATAATATTCAATTTTTAAATTTGAAGACTTTTAAAATGTTTTATTATTAAAGCAATTGTTTTTAATTTAAATTAATTGTTAAATTAATTCTTTGTCTGTTCGTGAGAAATGCAAGTCATTTTCCGATAAAATTTGTGTGGGTGTTTATAGAAATGAATTCCAGCTCAGGTTTCGTTGTTATACTGAAAATTACAAATTCTGTTTCGATAAAATATAAAAGCGTGGTTGATGCTTCAAAAAATAGAATGTCGATATTAAGTCCTAATGATTTTGTTTGTGTCACACCATTTCTTACGCTAATTTGACTGTTCATTGAAATATTTATAACAACACCTTTATTTAATTTGTCTTGTGTTCATGATTGTAAATAAGATTGCCCACGCACTTCAGATGAACAAGAGTTTTCAAATTTTATGCGTTTGTGTATACGTTACCAGTTAATCTATTATACCGTAGTCACCGCTTGTATCGATCATGGATATAACTATCAATCCGTTGTACTGATAAAAATTGAGAGGAACAAATCTCCTGTACCTAAATTTATAGAAAATCCGCCGGTTCTGGTGATCAACAATTCGCTTGTATTGATAAATTTCGAAGTACAGGCGTTTTTACATGTTGGTTTTATTGGAACCATCAGGAGTGTGACTCTGGTTCAATGAAAAATCAGCAAAACTTGCCGAAGAAAATTAAGAGGCATGGTTCAAAATTGATGTAAAGCGTAAGACAACTAAACAAAACTACATGCTACAGAAGGAACAATTTTTCATGCATGAATGAATCAAACATACGGCATGAGAACAATTATGGTGAAGAATAGCCAGAAGTGAAACCAACAAAAGCCTACAAAATTCTGCAAGCCCTTTGATTCTTTAGAAATTCTGTCAAACACGATACTGAATTCTTTGTTAATCCTTATTCACATGAAAGGTTTATCCAAAGAATTCTTGATTACTCAATAGCCTCTATGAGAATTTTTTTGAAAATTAAATATGAATGAATATTTTTCAATCCTGGGATTTTACCGATTTATCTATTTCTAATTAAAAAGGAATGAATAATATGAATGCTATTGTAAGGTTTGTTTTTACCACTGCCATTGTATGCTTATAAAGTTGTATTAGCTTTAAAGCATTTTGAATGTACTGATCACTGTCTGAAGAATAGATCGAATGTACGTCATTAGATGTAGTGATCACTGTAAGCGGCGTATACAATATCAAATTCAAATAGAACGAACTATATGTTAGCGAATTTCAGAAACAACTATTATAAGAAATTAATTTGTAACACTAAAGTAAGGGCTAAAAGACTATAAGGGCTAAGTTAGAGACTAGAAAGTAGAAAATAATTAAAATGAATATTTTCTACTTTTTAGTGAACTTATCAAAGTGGGATTTTTTTAACAAAAATGCTTCTATTATTATCTCGTAACTACGGCTCATTAGATAAAACTGAATTATAAACATTTCTATAAAACAACAATGATGCAATATATTAACAATAAATCAAGAAAGAAAAAAGTATTGAATGAATAATAATATATTCTTAAATAACGACTTCTTTTAAATATAAATAAAATTATTATAAATAAAAATATTTATTTATTGTAAAGTGAAATCTGAAATAAATAAATTAATTAATCAAAACAGTAATAAAAAACATAATAAATAACGACTTCTTTTAAATATAAAAAAATTATCATAAATAAAAATATTTATTTCGTGTACAGTGAAATCTGAAAAAAATTAATTAATTAATCAAAACAGTAATAAAAAAACATAGAAAAATGCGTGTGTGTCTTAGTCAAAACTAATACTTATAAAAATAAAATACAATTCATTTGTAATCTAATAACGAAGTTATATTTTAAAGTTTTGCTAAAGCTTTGTAAATGTTAATGCAAAGTAAAGTAAGAGTGATTCATTATTTTAATACATTATTTATAAAACAATAGTTGCAGAAACTTTCAGTATTTTCTTTTGTGTTTACATAAACAAGTTTGATTTTTTTTTTTAGAAACTTGCTAAGAATATAATTTCGAATTGATTACAAATGTGAAATAAAATTAAAGAGAGAAACATTGCAAGCCCGAAAGAAATAAAAATTATTGTTGCATAAATTTATTTAAAAAGTAAAAAAGATTATTGCACTTTTTGAAATTTGATTTAATTTGAATGTACAACAGATTAATTTTTTCAGTAAACTTAAGCCCATTTGATTTGCTTAAAGGTTGAGTTATTATGTCCACATGCTTACTAAAAAGATGATAAAGACTCGATTTAATGGGTTTCATTCATAATTTTACAAAAAGCAGTAATTTGAAGTTAAGATCGATTACCAGATTTTATCTGTTTAGCTCTTTTCTTTTAGAATAATCGAATTCACAGACAAATATAATTCTAAAAGTTGTTTCCTTTTTCAATTTCAGAGGAAGCCTTATACGTAATGATTGAACAAGATCTTCGGCCAAAATTTTTCAATAAAAGTATATTTAATTCTCGTATACTAAATTTTAAAAAAAATAAAAAGAATACATGATATAAGTTATGTACATAAACTGCATTTTAAATAATTAAATTGTCAATAAAATAATGAATTCAATCTTACCCATTTATATTTCATCTTTAAAATATTGCATTTACGATAAAAGAGCTTCAAATATTTTCACAGATTTCTTTCCCAATTCTTGTATCAAGATTTTTCTATTAGTTGGATCGAATCAATCTTCTTAAACGGCATTCGAGAAAAAATGCGATGTAATAATGCAGCACAAAGACATCTAATCCGGATTCCTTGCTAATAAAAAGCTTCTCACAAACATGCCTTATATGAGGTCTGTCTGTAGGACATGGTTCTGTTCTTATTTTGTTTCTATTTTTTGTAATCAAACGCAGTTTCGTCCACTAAAGTGTGTCGCCCACATATAGCATTTGTTGAAAGCTAAAATCATCATCCAGATTTATTGAAGAAAAAAAAAACTTCTGAGAACTGGAAAAATATCTGAAAAATCTCTGATTATTCTTCGTTTGTTCAATTCTTTTCTACTTTCTTGGCGAACGATCTTCTTTTGTACCTGCATGCCAGTATGTGTTTGGCAACAGCTAGCAAGCTGTCGAGCCCTAATCTGCAACGCAAATTGGTTTCACCTTTACAAACCCGGTTTTTAGAAAGAGAAGAAAAGAGATCCGCGCTTAAAAGAAATCACCTTGATAAAGATGGGAGTTAAACTTTGAATAAAAAAACTGCATTGAAAAAAAAATACCCTTCTCCATGAAACTTGATATAAAGTGGAAATATATAGAAGGAGTAGTCGATTAAATTTTACGCTTCTGAATCAAAGTATAAGAATGGAGTCGAATCGATTCTTCACTCTGATCAGAAAATGTATCCATGTCGATTTTTTTCTTGGTCTGTTAAAGACTTAATTGTTTTATATTAAAAACCACAAGAACTTTACAGAAGACTTTATTTAAGATAGTTAATTGATTTATAATTTCAACTTGCTTGTTTTAAATTAATTTATTCATTATTTAAATTCAGAAGAAAGAGCTCTGATACAATTTTTGACACTATTAACACTATTCTATGTTTCTGATGAATGGATAAAATAAAATAGTTTTTATTTAAATCATTCATAATCATTATCATTCGAAGTAAAAAGTGAGTATTATCTTCATAGTCACAATATTTTATGCAATCGAAATAAATGCTACAAGATGTTAATTATTCCACCATTTGTCTAGTAGTTTAACAAGACCGTCCTTTCAATGGCTTTCAAATTTCATGCTAAAAATTTTGGTATAATTCATATATTGTTCTAGAACTTTGGGACGACTTTTAATGAAATATAAGAATAATGACATATTCTTAAGATTCCACTCAGCAATTTTAACTTCCATAATCAGAATGACCTATACCTATTTATACCAAGACCCATCAAAATGACGGCTTTAGTAATTTATAAATTTATAATATTTTATGGATTATCTATTTAATGATGGGCATCAATAAGTATTTACATTCCTTTATACATCGCTTTCAGATATTTCAGGGAAAAATTTGAATTAGATTTTTAAATTCAATCAATCAATATATGAAATAATATTGTTACGAAATTTTCTGCCGGGGGTTCGTTTGGATAGTGGAAATGATATGATGTGGAGAACGCTCAATCAGCAGGCGGAAGTAGAAAATAAAACAACGACGTTTATTTACACGAAGACACACAGGACAGCACAAAAACGACAACTATATACAGCACAGAAGACGATTATCTTCAGCTGAGACGTGTAGCATACACAGCAGCATACAACGAGAATCTACTGCAGACACTATCGCACAGCTCAGTTCAGCACGAGCTTGACTCCGTCGCTTCCGACTACGACTCTACTACTACTTCGACGACTCCATCCACTCCGTCTTCGACTTCTGACTCTCGACTCCTACTGACTGACTTCGTCTGGCAGCTGCAGCCCCTTTTATAGGTCTCAGGAGGCGGGGCTAGAAGCGTCTCAACCAATCAGGAACGTTCGAGGCGTATCTCGGTTCCTACTGGACGAATCGGGAAAATTCTCGAAGTTTCGGGTATTATCTATTTTGGCGCCAAATTCGCCAAATTGGTCGCCAAGTTGCCAAATGGTCGTCAAGTTTGTCGCCAAGCCCTGGGACCTCCGACGCACACCTGGACTCCGTCCCATTCAGATGACTGTAAAACTTTCTTTCTGTTGATGGAACGAACTATGCTGGGAAGCCGAATTGCGGGTTTGTAACAATATTTATTAATCCAAAATGTTCGGCATCCATTATAATGGGATCTATTTTATTCCGATTATGATTCAGTTTAAATCTAAAAGCTCTAATTGAATATCCTATTAATGCAAATACAAACTATTGTTCTTGGTTTTTTTATTAATTATTAATGAATTGTTATTTTAAATTTTGTTGTTTTTAAATTATATTTTTATTTACATAACTAAGCCAAAAGTTTCAGTGAAATCCAGGATGACCAAAAACCCGTCAATCTGATGACTGTGATAAACCTAGGTGTATATTTAAAACTGGAAGTTGTAGTGTTAGGGTTCAGGAGCACGAATCAGGGAAAGAAATTATGGATTATATATAGTCTCTGGATGTGCTCTTAATCAGTAATTTTTACAAACTGATAGTTTTTTAGAAATGAATTTCTCGGAAAAATAAGAAGAGTAGGAATAAAATGTTAAAATCAACGTACTATCAAGAGAAAGTTTTACTTCCCGTATTTATAAAAGAAATTACTTTTTTTTATCCCAATGACTTTCAAAGAGTGAAACTTTTTCAAGATAAAGCTACAAATCCTACTTTGAAAAGTGCAAATACATTCCTTGAAAACAGGGTGACTGATAAAGATATCGTATGTATACTTTTTCAGCATATTCCTGCGATATACCCTGACATTTCACCTGTGGACTATTGTGCCTTTGGTTCGTTGAAAAACGCTCTTTCTATGCTCAGACCCACCAAGAGCGATGCACTTTGAAAAATAATAGAAGATGAATAGAAATCAATATCCCTGGAAATTTTAAGAAACGCTCTTATGTCATGGAAATCACTGTTCAAACTTATAATCCAGAATAAAAGTTACCTGATCGAACATTTTTTCAAAAGAATATTTACATTTTAAACGTTAATTAAAGGTTCCGAAATCTTTCCAAAATTGTGTAAACAGTCTATGATACTGATAAAATAATATATACTGAGAAAAAAAATAAGAATATACTATAGAAATTTGTAAACTTAGTGCATTACAATTTTGTTACATGTTTGAATATGCTTTCAACAAAATATAAAAGTAGGAAAATGAAAGTGAAGTTAAATTATGCAGTAAAATATGGAAAAATTATATTTTTAAATATGTTGTAAAATAACTAAGACTGAATAATAGTTTCAATTACTATAAGCTCTCTACTGTTTCATTATTAGTCAAGATTGCTTTTTTTTGTCATTATATACTGCTATAAAGATATATGAAAAAAATCTAAATATACTATAAAATCTCCATGCTAAATCTCCATAAGCTCGCATTGCTTTTTTTTTTTTGGCCTTGTTTTTCTATTTTCAAAAGTAGCAAGTAGCTATTTTCTATTTTCAAAAGTAGCTTCAAAAACCTTAACCTAAATTAATGTCTTTGAGCAATTTGGGTTCAAACAAATTTCTTCAAAAACCTTAACCTAAATTAATGTCTTTGAACAATTTCATTTTTACTTTTATGTCTTGTATTCTCATAGTTATCTATAACATCGATTACTTCTTAGTGTTGTTTATCAAATACTAAAATATACTTTTATCTTAATGAAGGAAAAGGCTTTGTTAATTTTCTCATTTAGTAGCTAATAAGGACTTTATTAATAACACAAAATCATTGTTACATTTTTTATATAAAAATCTAGAATGCACTATAAAGTCACAAAATTGTAATGATTGCAAAACTGTAAAAATAATCTTTTTTAAAAAGTGGAAAAATTTCCCACCTAAAACACTAACAAACATTGTGATTAATTACCGAAGTTTCTGAGGGCTGCTCTGATTCAATGTATGCGAACGATTAATTGAGAGATGACTTCAGCATTTTTTTTTTTTTTTTGCTCTAGAGTTTACCTTACCCCTTCACAGAAACTTAAATAATTATTATTTCTGCAGCATTACCTGTACGCTATAGTTAAAGCGTTACAGTGTGAGATTAACTATTTTTATTAGAAATAAAAAATATCCAGTAATTCAAAGAAAAACACTTACATTACATTTAAACATAAATTTAAGAAAACAATTTCAAGATTTATGTACTAATTCTGAATGGATCTCAAATAACTTGAATAACTATTTTCTTTGAAATTCAATATTTTATATTAAAAAGTGTTAATCGGTTTGAAAATTTCTTACATTTCAATTCGAACGAAAATTTCGCTTTAAAACACTTCTTTTAATTTCTAGAAATCGGACAATTTTTCAATCTTCGTATTCACAGTCTAATTTAAGTCACGAAAATAGCTTTCATTTCTCTTCTGAATGGCATAAACTTTAAAACTTGTTTTGCTTCAGTTTCAGACATATTTTTTCGTTAATTTTACCTTAAAGTTCATCCATGGAGCATTTCTTTAACAAGGAATAATGCTTTAACCTTTTTCTCATAGGTAATCAATATTTGGTAATAACTTATACCAAAATTTAAATAAAATGTACTGATCTTAATGTCTTATTGTAACATATCTAGCCTGATAGATGTGTTAAGGACTCATGGCAAAGGGACATCTGTTGGTTAAAGCGATCATGGAGAATCTATATATTAACAGAAATAAAATTCTGAGTTAGCTGAAATATATAAGGGTAAGTTGCTTACTTATGGACTTTCATTGGAGAATTGACCACATTCATGTTTCTTTTGGAGTTACGGGACTAGGTTGTAAGATAGGCCTTAGTGAAGAACTTGATACGAAGTGCTCGTATATTTACTGATTGATTGAGTTGGACGTCGATTTTTATTAATATTAGTTAAGAATACCAATTAATATTAATATTATTGGTCATATTTAATTCATATAAATCGTTTTTATTAATCTATTTTCATGATTCCACCAAATTGTCTGACATTAAAGCCATTTTATTTTGCCTTAGCTAAGTTCTACTTAAAGTGTACATGACCTTTCTGATGAGGACAGTCTCACAATATCAGAATATTATTAAAAACATAAATATCAATCAAAAAAACATAATTCTTCAATCTTCTAAATTTCACGGTATTGAAATTTTATTTTCTTATTTATCTTGTAAACTACGCAAATGCTAAACAGAATCCTTCTTTTTTAGCTTTCAACAATGGAAGAAAATAGATTAAATATTTGATGAAGAAAATAAATTTGAGGGTAACTCTATAATCTATTGCTGGAAATCAGGCAAAATTATTTTTTTAAATTAATAAAATTCAGCAAAATTTCGCACGATTATTAAGTTGGTATTACTAAAAAGATCATTTATAAAACTCTGACAGGGTTCAAAATTCATTTTTGAGTATCTTCTGAAATCATCGCAGAAAAACTTCAAAATTCAGCTTAATTTATATTTAATTAAAATTTTAATTAAAATTGCCAAAAAAATCACTCCGAAATGCATTCCCTCACTGAAAGTTATATAAGTGTCAAATTTCATAGATTTAGGTCAAATGGTTTGGTTGTAGTAAACCAACATACGCACACATTCATCTTTATTAGTAGTACAGATTAGCTATTTTTAAAAAAATTGAAAGTTGTATAGTTCAGAAAATAAAACATTGATCGGCAAGTTTATGATAAATTTTTCCTGTGGATCAAATAAATAGACCAAACTGTTGACACAAGAGCTTCGGATTTCTTTTTTTCCCATTTCTCTCTTTATTCGCAAACTTTGCTAAAATGAATGATTCGTTTCTTGAAGTGATAGCAGTTCGCTTCGTTTCACTTTAATCTTTCGTCACATCACCCTAAATTGAAGCTAGATAGCTTCGAGTTTTTTCGATTTGATTTGAGAATGAGTTGAGATTCGAATATACTCCACAGCGATTTGTACTCATTTCTATAACATTTTTGCGTGATTCAATGAAAAGTACAAATATTTCTGACTTTGTTGGCTGTCAGAAAACTTCATACCGAAAGAAATGATAGTTGAAGTTCTGGAATTGGAGTCAACACTAGCCCTTCAAATGATGGCACAAACTTTTATTGATTTTCGACAGATCTTTCTTTAGCTGTCTTATTCGGTTTAAAGAGGTATATGTGTGTTAAATAAAAATGATAAAAAAAATTGAACCGTTGAGTTTATTGAGAATGAAAGTTTGAAAGTATATTAGGAAGAAATCTACAATTCTCGAAACTCCGTAAAAATCAATAAGTAAAAATCTGGAATCTGCTACGTAATTTTTTCAGACAGAAGAATTTAAGAGTAGAAATATTCTTATGCTACAACATTTCGAATCGCAATTTGGGAAAATGCTGATTTGGAAAGGAGGAAATGTTACCGATCGAATCCAGTTTTTATTCTTCATAAAAAATTGTGTTTTTTTATCCTAACTTATCAATATCAGTCTGAAATTAAGATATTTTTTTACACTCGTTTAAGCAACCCATCCATCAGGTTCTAATTTTCCGCTTATTTTCACAAAGTGATCAAAATCGATCGCTTCTCCGTAACTCTTAAATTTGATGTTAAAAAAACGAGGGAAAAAAACAAAGCCATCAGAAATTGTTCATTAATCAGAAACCTTAAAAAATCACACGAAGTCTCTATATCAAAGTTACTTAATAAACATCGCCGCAAATCTGTCACTTTCTTTAATACGCTTTTCTGCACGACGAAAAATCAAATATTCCGCTTCCATTTTTTCCCGGTATCCAATCATCTATGTATGTAATATATAGTGAAATGAAACTACAGAAATAAATAAGATAATGAGGTTAAAAAATATCTTGTAATTAGAATGTTTTATAAAACTGCTATTCCTTTTTAACTCAATTTCTTTTTATAAATAACAAAATATCTGGCATTTTGGCAATTTTTGACAAATAACAAAACACGTAATTCGTTAATCATCAAAACTTTTTAATGAATTAAAAAACAATGACACACAAAAGATAATTTAATTCCTATGCCAAAACTACTATTTATTTTGCCTAACTGCGAAAACATTGATCTAAACAGTGAAGTTACCTATTAAGCTATCTAATTAAAAAATTAGTTGTACATTGCTTGTATGTTGATAAATATTTTCTATGATCCCGAAGTTTTCACACACGTATACTCACCAGTTTCCACTGCCATCTGTATTTGAGGAAAAAGGAACTAAAATTATTTAGAATGGAATGTACTTATGTTATAATATTAAAATGGGCATAAGTGTTTGTTTAGCAGTGTATTAGAATTGAAAGAATTTGTAAATGACATGACGTTACAAAGGGTTAATATTCAATTAGAATACCTAGCATTTAAAATTTATATTTAAAAATACGTTTTATGGCAGCAGTAAGAGTATAATGTTAAGAATTAGTTTCGATATCGAAAATGACATTTATATTTTATTCCATAAGTAAGGCAAATTCCAATAAACGTTTAACAAGTCTCATTGATAAAATGTGTTCTTTTCAGTTAAATATTCATTGTACAGATTGACATTTTCCGCAAGTATTAAAAGTATTCTACAAACTAATATAAATAATTATACAAGAAATGATATCAATAAAATTTTATAGCAACTAATTTTACTGCAATTACTACAAATTTTACTAGTTCTTAATAGCAGAAAAGATATAGTGTACTGTGGTATCAATTTAAAAGTGCGTTTAAAAATATCCAATTTTTATGCTTTGTTGTATTCTGAATTGATCGAGCTTGTATAGCGCTGTATGTTTACTTTGAGTTACAAAACTATTGAGTAAAATACGGGAATAAATTTAAAATTAATAAATTTATAAAATTAATAAATATACTACAGCAAATTTCATTACTTCTTTTTGGAAAGATTATGTTCAGTAAAAATCATACATAGTTACAAAAGAAAAAAATAACAGTTAGTGCAAATTAATTAGATTACGTTCCATTTTAAAGCTTCACTAAATCTTTGAGAACATAGTTTTGGATCAGAGGAAGAGACCTTTATATGGGCTGGTATCAATTTATCCACCCTCACACCGTAAAAAGGTATATCTATATCTTCTATTATTCCAACTATTTAATTTATTGTTGAGAACCCCCCCCCAAAAAAAACTTTAAAAATTTGTTAAAATTTAGGTAAGAATTTTACGACGTCTAAATTAATTGCATAGAAAAGATCATTCTTTTTTTTAATTGTGTAGAAATCACTTTTATGTAATGCTATTATGGAATTTACAATGAATTAAAATTAAACGACCTAATTGTCGTTTAATTTTAATTAAAATTTTTAAAAAATTTTACCAAATTGTACATTTTCATCCTCCAAAGATATTTTGGGACAAAAATTGGTAAATTCAGGTCCAAAGAGCGGTCCTGTTTAGAATCGACATACACATTTACTTTATAATTAGTAATAGATAATATTCTAGCAAATGCGTTACATATCCTTTTAGATTATTTATACCCTTGCATAAGAATCCTAAGATTTAATTATCTTTTTGAATCGCATATCAAAATGATTCCAAAAAAGATTTCGTTTATCTTTTTTAAAAGTATTTTATCTTATCTCAAAAAAACTAGCTAGTGAAAATTTTCAATAAAGCTCTAACCACCTTAATCATGAAAATCTACAAATCTATTATCTCATGCAGAAAACAAAATGATAAAAGATTTTAGAACAAGCATATAATCATCATTAACGACATTTCTATCTCGATTAAATGAAGTATTTCAATTGACTAATAATCGTTATCGAACTTGGACCGTGCATAATTTTTAAGATCCGCCACACATGCACGTCGGGTTGAAGAAGCCGAAATTCAAGCGCTGGAGATATTAAAAGTTTCCCCTGAAAAAGATCTCTGCACATCTTCTTAAGGAGTTTGGAATTTCTTTTAAACGTTTCCAACCGCTACTGAGACGCTGATCACAGTCATTAAAATCAACTGCAGCAATTGAAAGTGTCATTATCACGCAAATTTTGATCCCTTTTTATATATCTAACTCCCTTCTCGCACATCTATCCTCTCCTATCTTCAGAATTGAAAGCAATAGATTACTGCAGTTTTATCGCCTCACCGTGAACTTGGTTTACAGGTTTATTCTTTTCATTCTTTTCGAGAAAGATGTGAGCAGTAATTAAAATCAGATAGCTTCAATTTATAGCGGCGCATTATTGGCGACAGCAGGTCCTCGGCCGCTAGTTGCTTCGAGTTTGAAGAGCAAAGCAGCTTGCTCTCCAAATCAAACAGCAAGAATGAAACAGATTTCAAACATGAAATTTTTACTTTAAGAACAACGGAAACATTGAAAGAGTTGAATGATATGAAATTCGTTATATGTGTTATTAATCTTTTTTTTTTTTTTTTTTTAGCGACGGTACTTTAAAGTACCATTTAAATTCGGCTAATATCTTCTTAAAATGATTATTTTTTCAAATAATATTTAAAAGAATACGAGGAGAGTATTTCCAAAGGAAAGCAGTAGATATCAACTAAAAACAACATTAAAAATCTTTAATTATTCATTAAATTAATTAAGTTATTTCAATTAATTAAAAAAATTGTTGTTCTTCCGCGGATTTATACCGTATCAAAATTTAACTAATAGTACAAAAATTAATTGGAAAAAATGATAGTAAAATAATGCTTTAAATAAAGAGTTAAAGAATAAAGAAGTGTATTAA
Source organism: Argiope aurantia (assembly GCA_026543865.1). Lineage (NCBI taxonomy): Eukaryota > Metazoa > Arthropoda > Arachnida > Araneae > Araneidae > Argiope > Argiope aurantia. Next base: position 303,695 of record JAPMOR010089440.1, on the reverse strand, counting down.
ATACGTGAATGTTTTTAAAAGAGTAAGCATATTCTATATACCATGTATCCAAAAATTACGCCACAATAAAATAACACTGATGAGGAAGAATAAAAAAATAACTTAAATTTTTACACACTTTTATTTAATTTGTTTGTAAAGATGGGGTTTGGGAATCGATTTTACTCTCCCTTACTAATGTAACAGGGCAGCGTAAATAAAACTTTTTTTTTTTACTTACTCAATAATTGTTATTGTTGCACGTACTCCAAACTCACCCAATTATATACAAAAACTAATGAATGCATACAGATATAGTTATAACACAATACTAGAGACATTTTTATTTTTACGTTATGCAAAATAGCGTACACTGGTAATTATACATACTTAATTAAAAAATTTTAATATATATAAGTACATTTGATGGAAATCTTGAGACTGCTTTGTGTAAGGCATATTGAAATACACCTATTATTGTACTATTTCGGCAGTAGTACTGTCCCTCTCGACAGATACAAATACTGCATATTAAACGTACTCTTAAACTAAATTTTAAATATTCAAATCTTTTTAAATTAAAATTATTTCGGATTCAATTTAACTGTTTTGATTTTTCATAAAGAAATATAATTGGGATTGAAAATTCCAGTTGTTGCAGTAGCTTTTTAATAATTTTTTCTCTTATTTTCAATCTATCGATCAAAGTTCACCATTTCATCCTTTTCTGTATGCCATCAAGACAATTTCTCGTATCAATGGTTGAGAAACGCTGTTCTAGCGTTTTGAATAATTTTGTCTATTCTTGATGTCAATGCATTGATTAAATGTTTTCAGATCTTAATTATAAGTTAATCGATTAATAAACTTAAATTTTGATTTCTTTAAAACTGACTCTATCTAACAGTCAATTAAAGAAAAATATAGATTTGAAAGTTCCATAATATTTATAATATTCAATAATAGGAAAGTATATAATAATCAAAATGCGAAAATTCTTGTCACACTCATAAAATTTGATTTTAATAAATTTTTTATTCCATTTCTTCTTCTTCTTTTTTTTTTTTTTTTTTTTTTTTTTGCAAAATATGATACTAAATGAAATTGTATTCACGTAATTCGTTTTTTTTATTATAACAAACTTTAGTACTTTGTAAAATAATTAAATCTATTTACTTTTCAGTTTATTCATATCTATTTATTGTTTAAAATTATATAAAACTGCATATGTTGCTCAAATGAAAAAACGGGAAAACCTAAATTTTGATTTCAGAACTTGCATTTTCTATTTACTCTACAGCCAAATGTTAAAAACTAATTTACATTCAAAATATCGATCACTCTAAAAGAAAACAAAATAACGATAACTCTATAATTCTCGAGAAAAATTATATAAAATTTTATTATCTACAACAAGTTTATATTAAATTGAAAACTGCTTAACTTTTTCTATGACTGTAAACTTGTGCTCGTTATATTCTTACTAATCACCTACATAGATATGTCTTGCAGCTAGAATACTATCCATTGGCAAATTATTACTATTACATATATTCTAATTTTTTTAATATAAAATTCTAGATAAATTTAATTTTAACACAGGCTTAGATTTCCATTTTTTTAAATAAGCACCACTTTGCATTCTGTAATTTAATGTATTAACTCATTTTCAAGTGATTTATTTAAGTGAAGATAACGATTAAAGTAATGACTTTGAAATAACCAACGATAAGATCTTTTCTTAAAAAGAATTAATTAAATGTTAATACAGATTAAATGGAATATTTTACTTGTTTTATCAATATTCAGTTAACCAGAGCTTAAGTGATTTTTAACAAAACAAAATAAAAATAACGGAATCTTCATCTAAACGAAATGATACTTTTAAAAAAATCCTATATTGAGATGGCAAGTAGAAAATCGATACTCCAACACAAGTCCCTAAACGATGGGAAACTGACGAAATTTTTAAGCCATAAGAGGCGAAATTTCTAAGATACGTGATGCTATTTAATCCCGATTTAGAGGATTAAGTTCATATAGAATTTACCTTTATCTTTAAAAAAATGTTACTTTTCTTATTTTAAATATGAATTGCAGCATTTTATTTAACCTTAAACAGTGTTAGAAACAACTTTATAACTAAACTTTAAAAGTTTTTGGTAGTACTCAAAGAGTTTGATTTTATTCAATTTAATTTTGTCACATCGTGTACAAGAATGCAAAGCCTGTGTATAAACTATCGAATTTCAGCAATCAGCTTTACTTAATGTATTAACTTATTTTCAGTTCGGTTCGTACCATCCGGCGACGTATGAACTCGCTGCGCTAATAGGATCAGCCTACTTTGTAAGAGGCACAGAGCTCGATCTTTCGATGTATGATTGAGAGTTATTCATGAGTGAGTGCGTGTTTCAATTAAAAAGTTCTGTTTCCGTATTGGTTAATGAAAGGACAAAAACTAGGTTAATGAAAAGAAGATTAATTAATTAATGAAAAGAAAAAATGCTTAATTAATGATAGGAAAAACTACCACAGCTGTCCAGAAGTAGACTTTTAGTAGAAGGATTTATGAAATGAGTCTTGTATGAACATTTATTAAATGAGGTTAATCTATGTTGATTAACACACAATATAGATAACATAGATTAACACTATAACATATACACTTGAAAAGAACATTTATCATTTATTAATCTATGTTAATTAACACAACAACAAAACGGTTACTCCAACCCGTCCATAGGCCTTCGAATAAATAATAAGACACTTTATATTAGACATTAGTCAGCAATAGGAAGTTCTAGGGAAATAATTTGATTCAGAATTTTTTTCTTACTCTATGAGAGAAAATAAATCATACATCTACAAACCACATGTCATACATATGTATAAACCACATTAATTACTTAAGAACTGAAAATTATTAAGAACATTTTATTTTCTATTTGAAGATCACATTTGACCAGTTCATTCACAAAACTGCTGTTGAATCAAATTTTTACAGATGCTTAGCAGTTAATTAAACTAAAAAATTAAATCATTTAAAAATTCTTGATAAGAAAATTAACGAGCTAAGTATTGAATCAAAAATACTTTATTAGAATTCAACGCTTATCGTTCGTCAGAATATTTTGAATTAAATCTGTAAGAATAACAAAATATGCAAAAAAATTACCGAAAGAATAAAAATATTTATTTAAATAAAAGCAGATGATTTGTTCACAATTTAGATTCATTATTATAGACATTTTTATTTTACTTTCTCACATACAAATTATGCAATGTGAAGGCCTTGTAGACATTAAAAAATTCAATTTCAAGGTTGATTTGATAAATACACACGTTTTAAATACTCACGTCTGTCTGTCTGTCTGTGAACAAAACTATATAAATAACTCAAATAACTCAAAACTATAACAAGTTCGAAGTATTAAATATGTTATATATTATTTTCACCAAAACTGTTGATTGCTATCGAATTTTGAACAATATCAGCCTTACCGAAGTCTGGAAGTTTGTAATCCATGCGTCCAATAACTTCAAAATGAAGAGAAATGTAAAAATGATATATGGCATGTAACATTAACTAAATTAAAATAAATTAATTTCCATCCTATTTTGAACACTTTTGCAATTTACAGGGGCAAATGTGCCTAAGTAACTCTAAGGTTTTAATAATAAAAAATATTTTGACTTTCTTGGTACACTCTGCTTATCTTTAAAAAAATAGACTTTAAAGTCTAGAAGTTGTCATAATTTGGGGATGAAATGTCCGACAAAGTTTGATCGATATTAAATATAATCCATTTCTTGTAAACTAAAACAATGTTAGCAAAACATCATTCATCAAAATACATGAAAACATCCTATTTTATTTAATTATCATATTTCACTTAATGTCACGAGCTATAAAAATGGATAGTGTCAGTCAAGAACTGAATGGTTTGAAGATAAAATTCCTGTCGATTTTGAGATATTTCAAATCCATCAGGTTCAAATATCGTCCTATTAGAGTTCTGTGGAAGTTTGAAGCTGAACTATTCTTCCACTCATCTAATCACTTTTTAAATTAGTCTTAGTTTCAAACAGGATGATAATTTAAATAAACATTCAAGAATTTCGTTATTTAACTAATTTCGAGTAAATGAATATTATATACTATGTTATGTAAACGGAACAAACTGCAATATCATTTCTTCATTCATATGACAATGAGGTATATAAATGAAGGAATAGAATCAATAAAGCTAATCCTAAATTCAGTCTCTTTGCGCACTTTTCCTTAACTTGATTTATTTCATATTTGCACAGATGGAATTTTATGATAAACTTTTCTTCCACTTCCTGATGTACTAGAATTCTGAACTTTTGTGGAGTTTTTTTCTCGATGACAACATAATATTTAAAACTCAGCACTGAATCTCTTAATTTAATTTATTTATTCTATAAGAGACGGGCCCTTTGTCAATGAATTCAAAGAAAAATTATTCAAATATTCCCCAAATAATGATAATGAATTAAGAAATACAACTAAAGAAAGGAAAATAACTTTTAGAATGTAAGCTTTTATGATTGCACAAAGAAGTAGAATAGCATTTTTAAAAAAAAAAAAAAGTGTGGAAGTGAAATCAAAACTCGTCAAAGTATGAGGTACCAATAATCATATGATAGGGAATTGAAACCACAACGAATTTCAAAAGATAGAAATTCCTCAAATGGACTGAAATTAATACTTTCTTAAATGATTTATATCGGCAACTCAGATTTTTTATATATTTGCGCTGAAGCTCCAGATTTTTAGTTAAGAACATATTTCTACATTTTTTTATGCTAAAAAAATCTTTAATATTTCAACTTCTACTATTACTTGAATATCATAATTGAAATTCTTTTAAAAAATATTTCTACAAACACATGCGGTTAGCATTAATGCCTAGAAAAAGATCATGTCACTTTCTATAATTTTTTATCTATTGACGACTCTGAATATGCATTCTTATTCATAACTAATTAACCTTATGGAAAAGAATCATGCAAGACAAGGGTATCAAATACCTGACCATAGTGAGCATTTTAGAGACCCAACAAACATAACTGAATGTAACAAAATTTTTAATTAAAATTTCTTAGCATACTTCTTAAAACTTGCAATTACACATAAGTATTAATAATGAATGAATAGCATTCCTCAATGGCCGGTTACTAGTTGCAATATATTCACGCATTATTTCTCTCCACCATTGATATCCATTCTTTGAAAAAAATATTTTCCCCGCATTTTTCGAGGTTGTCATGACAACACCCTCTCATTCACGCTTTGAAATCAGAATTGAAAGTAAGCTGTGCGTTTTGTTTTTACACTCTTGTATTCAGTGTGTCTTTATCGCAACCAGCTGGTAATAAAGCTAAATGAAAAATTGCTGACGAACATCGTGACTTACAAGAAAAATCTATTTTAATATTTTTGCTGTGAAAGAAAGGGTAAAATAATCTGCTTGATATATAATAATCCTATTAGTGTACAATTAACCGCCATTGGGTAAGACATAAATCAAAAATGTATAGGAAGTAATAAATTTAGATAAGATGAAAGAGATTGGAAAGATAGGAGTATCACAAGAAAGTGGTGCTGCATGCTATCGTCTTGTCAGAGTTACAAGATACACTCGAAACCTTTTACCAAAGGTGATTTTAACAAGAAAGGTTAATTAATGGTAATGTAATTGTTCGTGCTTAGAGTTTGAAAGCATTTCAAGTAATCTCTTTGTCTCGAAATGCCGTTACGGAATAGATAACTGATCTTGCCGGTAATTTAAGTAAACAAATCAGAACAAAATCATTTACATATTTCAAAAGCTCTTTCCATAATCTTTGATGTACAAACTTTCTATTATCAATTTTCAATTAACTCTGATGTATAGACTAAGTACAGACTTTTGGAGCTTAATTCAGCAAGCAGCCTTTCGGGCTTTCGATATGAATTTTAAAATGTTTTGAGGAAATGTTGGGAAGAAATACGAATATTTGGCACTATTAAAGGACAAAATATTTTTAAGACCTTGAAAAAATATAATGCACCTCTTTTAAAATTGACTTCCATAGCAACAAATGGTTTTCTATGAATGCCCGAAAAAATAATGGTTTTGTAACATTAATGCGAAATAAATTAAATGAATTTTAAAAAGTAGCTTTGATTCAACATAAGCTTTATATTTTCCATCAAAAAGTGTTATGTTCAAAGGGAATAAATATGGAACATATTGAAATTCCCTTTTAAAAACTCATGGGTTTGGAATCAGCGCTAGTTCTCAATTTTATTTAATGAATTGCTCAAGTTTGTTCTTCGCTGACTGTTTTGCTCCAGGACTCAAACAATTCAGCTTAAGAGTGTTCAGATTGGAAAGAAGAAATATAACAGATTTTACCAAATACTGATATATTTCTTT